>JAQQSV010018500.1:0-11387 GCA_028646515.1 Pseudochirops corinnae | reverse complement strand
GTGATTTTCTGTGATAAGATGTAATGCTGTGAATATTATATTGTGATATATTATGAATGTTTGCCTTGATTTGTAATGGAACAGAGTGTACACTATACTGTGTAATCTGAACCTTAAAAGCTGTTCACAGTAGCATTCTCTTGGGAATCTGCTGGTGCATGGCATTACAGTTACAAATATGAAATTATGCAAAATAAATTTCCTCATTAGCAATGTTCCACACCCTCCCCAAAAAAACAAGAAAAAGGAAGGAAGGAAGGAAGGAGTGCTTCAGTCTACACTCTGATTTTATCAGTTCTCATTCTGGAGATGGAGAGCATTTTTCATCACTTATGAATCTTTCACAGTTGATAATCTTTACAATGTTGCTGTTACTGGGTAAATTGTTCTCTTGGTTCTGCTCAGTCCACTTTGCTTCATTTCACAAAAGTCTTCCCAGGACATTCTGAAACTATTGCCTTTATTATTTCTTACTATAAATTGACTATTAGCACTTTCAGTTTTATTACATTGCCATGGCCTGTACATGAGCACTGAATATTCCTCTAGCTATTTAAAGTTGTTTTTAATTTTGTTTTTGTTTTTACTTTAAGGAGCATTCTATAATTGTATCTATACAAGTATTTTATGTATCATCATAAATTGATTTCCAGATATTTTAGGCATTTTGTGTTCATTTGAAATGAGATTTCCTTTTTTTTTTTATTATTGCCTTAGTAGGTTACTTAACTTCTCTGAGGATGACTCATTTTTCCCATCTGCAAAATGGGAGGGGAAGGTTAATTAAATCATCTCCCAAATCTTTTCTAACCCTAAATCTTCGGACCTCATGTTGAGAGGGTTGGTTGTTTGTTTTAATTCTCGTAGATGCAGAGCTCCCTTGCCCTATCCTTTCATCAGGGAACAAAGGGAAATTTCCTGCAGTGCTGAGGAAATGTGAATAATTCTCTATTTTCTGTGATAATTGTGAATCTGAAACCAAACTCAGGCATCAGAACCCAGAGGAGCAACTGACTCTCACTAGTGATAGACAGGATACAGTCTTATTAATTTGCAGTTAACTACTTTCTATCATAATGAAAACAATTAAGCTAATTAGAAATATAGGGGTATTTTTTCCCCTAAGTTAATTAAACTATTTCTATTGTTGGAAAAAAAATTTTTTTTCATCAAGCTGAACTCTGCCTCTCTACAACTTGTCCCCAGTGCTTCTAGTTCTGCCTTTTGGGACCAGATAACACAAATCTGATTCCTCTTCCATATGACAGCCTTTCAAATACTAAAAGACAATTAACATGTGTCCCTAAAGTCTTCTCTTCACCAGGCCTATACGTAAGGCAAACCATAACCCAAAAGAGATTTGGGGTGTGTGTCTGTGTGTATAATATGTATAATATTGAAAAACTGGCCAATATTTCTCCCCTTCTTCTAATGGTTTCTTTTCTAAATTTTATGTGACAGGAGTTTTTTTTTTTAGTTTTTAATTTGAATTTTTGTTTATTTTTAGTTTACATCATTCATTTCCACAAGATTTTGAGTTACAAATTTTCTTCCCATCTTTCCCCTACCCCCCACCCCAAAACAGCGATCCCATATTTACCCCATCCCCCAATCTGCTCTCACCTCTATCCTCCTCCATCACCCTTCTGATTTTCCAGTAGGGCAAGATGGATCTCCCTACTCCAGTGCCTGCATAACCCATTTTCCAGTTGCATGTAAATAATAATGATAATAATAATAATAATAATATATATGTATTATATATATACATATATATATTTTAACATGTGATTTTAGAACTTTAAATTCTAGATTCTTTCCCTATCTCCTTCATCACCCACCCCCACTGGAAAGACAAGCAATTCAATACAGGCTGTACATGTGTAGTTATGTAGAACATCTCCACAATGGACATATTGTGAAAGATTAACTATATTTCTCCCTTTCCTATCCCACTCCCCACTTGTTCTATTCTCTACTTTGTCCCTTTTAAAAAAATTTTTTTTTTTTGCTTTTTGGAGGGGGTAAGGCAGGGTGCTTGGGGTTAAGTGACTTGCCCAAGGTCACACAGCTAATAAGTGTTAAGTGTCTGAGGCCCGATTTGAACTCAGGTCCTCCTGACTCCAGGGCCAGTGCTCTATTCACTGAGCCACCTAGCTGCCCTGTGACATGAGCTTCAAGTCAACAAAACCCATTTATAGCCTAAATAGTTACCTTTCTTCCTTCTTTTCTTTTTTTGGAGGCAATCAGGGTTAAAAGACTTGCCCAGGGTCACATAGCTGGTAACTGTTTGAGGCTGAATTTAAACTCAGATCCCTCTGATTCCAAGGCTAGTGGCTTGCCTTTCTTTCTACAAGCTGGTAGCTCTTTTTTTTCTTTCTAATTAGTTCTCATCCCAAGTAATAAAGGGTTATGTTTTGATATTTCCACATCGATTACTAAAATTGCAACAACTTTCTAACTTAAACAATTATCTCTTAAGCCTTCCTCTCCACACACAATTTACTAAATATTATTTACTTAAGAATCTCTTTTGCCATAAGAATTTGCTCATTTCTAACTATATACAAATAGCAAACCCCTTAATCTTCAAGGCTTAAATAAACATCAAAGTCACTGACAATACTATTTATTAACAGTGTAACCAACATTAAAACAAAGACACAAATGATTATTTACAATGTTTCAGCAAGGAGAATGACAACAGTCTCCTTTAACTCAGTACATCTGCTCACTTCTCAATTCCATAAACACAGTTGTACCATTAAGATCCCTTAAGACAGTGGTTCTCAACCTTCCTAACGCCATGACCCTTTAATACTCAAATGTGGGTGTATGTGCATGTGGGCGGACCCCCCTGCACACGGATAGAGGAGCCGTGTCTCAGTTCCTAAGCCCATCGGAAATAAGTGTTTTCTGAGGGTCTTAGGTGAAGCCACAGGTTGAGAACCGTTGGCTTAAGATAAAGTTTTCTCAAGAATTCTCTTTGTGAGGTGGCTAAGTGGCACAGTGAATACAGCACTGGCCCTAGAATCAGGAGGACTTGAATTCAAATCCAGCGTCAGACATCTGACACACTTACTAGCTGTGTGACCTTGGGCAAGTCACTTATCCCCAATTGCCCTGCCTTTCCCCCTCCAAAAAGCAAAAATAATAAAAATAATTTTCTTCATGTTTCTTTGAAATACAAGGGTTAAATTCAGTTGTCTCAGGGAAAAAAAATTCTCTTAATCCTTCTTTGTCCTTTCTTCAGCCATCACAGTTAACAATCTTTCCAGAATGACAGCTAAACTCCCAGTCTCCTTACAGACTCCTCAAAGAATGACAGTTACATTGTCACTCCAAGATCCCATTGTTGCTTAATAATAAACTGAGGCTAGAATTACCTGAACAAGGTGCACTTCACAAATGACTTCAGAATCATTGGCCAGCTGACTTGATTTTATAAACTAATAAGGCCAAGGCAAGGATTTGAGATCTGCATCTGTATCTTCGCTTTGCTCCCTGGTCACTCATCCCAGTCAATCACTTCACAAGTGAAAAGACTCATCCCTAGCACCAACCCCTGCTGATGATGTAAAAAATTTGGGTCATATAACTGTGCTACCAAGTGAGGAAAAATGATGAATGTAGAGACCTGTGGTTCAGAGAGGGAACAATCCTTAAGAAAGCTTGGTTTCCTTCCTGCTCCAAATACTTCAAAAGATTTGTGATTCATTGGGATGGCTGTTTTGGGGTGGGGGCTGGGGGGAAAGAGGGGGAGAAAATATGTAACTCAAAATCTTGTGGAAATGAATGATGCAATAAAAAAAAAAAAGATTTGTGATTTCAATAGTGTAAGCCTTCCTTTCACCAATGCAGATTTCATATAGATCTTGCTAGAAGGTCTTCATGAGTTGCTGAGGCTAAAAATATTCATTATCTGGTATTCAACTTTCTTGTTATAAGTTTTTCCAAAAATAGGTTGGTTATAAGATCACAGGATTTTGATCTGGAAAAAACCAAAGAAACCATCTACTCCTAATTTTACAGATAAGAAAATTGAAGTTTATAGAGGTGAAGCAATTTGTCCAAGGTCACACACATTAAGAAGCAGAACCAGGATCTGAACTCAAATCCTTGGATGAGTATCAAAAGCAACAAACTCAAAGCTTTCCTAGAATTCTAGGACTTGCCAGAGCTTGTGTTCACTTACCTAGCTTTTGAGAGCCAGGGTGACCTTCATGTCATGTTGAAAATTCAAAGGAAAACTTTAGTGGAAAGGGCAGCTAGGTAGTGCAGTGAATAGAGCACTGGCCCTGGAATCAGGAGGACCTGAGTTCAAATCTGACCTCAGACATTTGACACACTTACTAGTTGTGTGACCTTGGGCATGTCACTTAACTCCAATTGCCTTGCCTTCCTCCCTTCTCCCACAAAAAAAAAGAAATTAAAAAAAAACTTTAATGGAGGAAAAGGAAAATAACTCCCCCATAAATCTTTCTTCTTCTCCATATGTCTACAGCCCATACACAACTACCACAAGATGTGGAGTTCTGCAGCTCAGTGGAGAAGAAACATCAGAGATGCCTCTTTTGGAAAGGAATTTCCTTTAAGCAGAGAGGAAGCCTGGTTATAGGATCAGAGGTGGAATGTGAACCTAGGTTCTTTGATCAAAGAACTAATGTTCTTTCCACTCTTCACTGGTGTGTGATAGATAAGAGGCCAGAATCCCAAGTAAGATCTCTTCCTCTGCTCTGTAATGTCAATGACCTTATAAAGAAATAACCCAGGCAGGAAGAAGTTCAATCTTTGAAGCTGAATGTCAGATCATCCTACCTGAGGTTTTTCTACCCCCAATAGACCCACTTATCTTCATGAAGGTAAATTTTCTGTCTCTTTGCCTCTGCCACCTCTCTGTCCCTGATCTCTGGTTTGGGAGGATCTCCTGATCCAAAAATATGTGTATGTATGTGTATATGTATGTCTGTTTATGTATGTTGTATATGCATGTATACACACACACATACACAGCCCTATATTGTTCCCATTAGTGACCCTGAGGCAAAATTGGATTATACCAAAAATTTCATCAAAAAATAAGCGCTCCAAATGGTAAGAACAAAAGAAGATATTAGGGGGAAACAATAAAACAGAGCATAACAGAAAAGAATAGAATTGCAAAAAAATCTAATCTTTAAGCTATTCATAATTTAACCATAGATAACTGGTCAGACCAAAAGGGTAATAGGCCTACTTAATAATAATTTTATTGGACATTATTATAGTCCTTTAAGTATTACAAAGCCTTCTCCTTATAACTGCATCGTAAAACAGATAAAAACAAGTATTAGCCCTATTTTACTTATAAGGAAATTGAAGCCCTGAAAGCTTAAGTGATTTCCATTACATGATCACACACTTAGTGTCTTAAATTAAACCTATATCTCCTGACTTTAAAGCCTCAAGTTTGTCTCAAGAATTCTGTCATTAGGATTAGAAAAGCTTTGTTCTCCATCCCTTGCTACTTTTACAGCTATATAGCATTAACCTTGCTATACCGCTACCCACCATGATACCTAGAAATGGCCATAGCTATGACCATCCCCCTGCCATCACCTAAAGTTAAAGCTTTGTTCAATTCTATCTGCTTTCCCAAACTTAGGATACTTTTTTATACCTGGCTAGAAATTATATACCTCCATGATTATGGATGAAGCCTGCAATTCCTCCTTCCAGGTGAGCCATCCTCATCAAGTCACAGACTGCTTCAATATATTGGTCCTAGGTGCAGTCTTGCCAAATCTCAAGGCTATAACTAGGTGAGATAACATTAGTGGAAGACCTTGACCAAATCGAAAGCATGTACGATGTACTGGCTTCCATACCTTCTCCAAAGATCCAGACCTCTTCTAATGTACTGTTTTGGAGGTAGCCTTGTCACTTATATGAGTCAAGGATTTCCTGAACAACAGAATCTTACATCTTCATTTATCATTAGTGGAATTCTGAGTCAGTAAGCAACAAAACAGAGGATTCTTTCTCTGATCCCCACAACTTTTCCAAAACAGAAATCATAGGCCAAAAATAAAGTAACTTTGCCTGTCTCTATAGTCTGGACATCCAGAATTCAAAATAAGGTTAAAAAAAACCACATTAACATGTTCAGTGACAGTGAGCTCACTCATCACCCCTCTACTACCTCCCACATAAAGGTAGTAATGGCAGACCCAAGTATGTAACACATAGACTTAGGTTTGCAATAAAAACCAATCCCCATACCCTAGTCCCTTTCCTTTTTTCAATGCAATGGAAACTCTGGTTCCAACCTATAGAAACAGTGACAGACAGACAGTGGAGCACATAAAAGTCCTTTAGAAGTAAAAGCCTGCTGGGGGTTACAGCCCAATAGCACTAGCACTGCAAAGCTTTGAACTGCCAGGGCTGGGGTGAAAAAACCCATAATACCAGTTTGTCAAAGTTTTCAACTGCCAGTTCAGTGTGGCATCTCTCTGAACTGCTGGTGCTGCTGGGCCAGAGAGAGAATTGAAGAACAGAGGGAGTGGGGCAGGACACCACAATGGTGCATAAGTTTGTCATGGCTGTTGTAGAGCACTCCGCTAAGCCTAGGAAAGAGCTCAGTTCCCAGCTAGGGCTAGTTCTGAGTACTTAAAAGTTGCCTGGGGCAGAGACATAGGCTAATGAGGCATGAATTGCCCAACATAGGAGGAGGCTGAGACATTTCAAGCTCCAGTCCCCAAAGAAACCACTGTCAGAGGGGATAGAATCAGAAAGTGAATAATAGGGGAAAATTAAAAGAAGGAAAAATTGAAATTACCAAAGATCTAAAGAAGAAAATTCAAAGATCTTGAACATAAGCAGACAGATCAACAGAGAAAACATTAACAATAGAAGGAAATATGATCTCAAGATCTAACAAATGAGTTCAGGCATGTATGTAATATATGTAATATGTACATAATAAATACTGCAAAGCAAAAGAAAATGATCCAACACTGGATAAGACAGAGAACCCTGGGGAACGTGAGAACGTGGAACCACAACAGTCTAGTCCTGAGTGGCACAAAAAAGAAATGAGAATTACAAGAGTAGAATTTATGGCCTGAATGTCTGCAATGGCAAGACTCACCAAAAAAACAAAAGAACAACAGATTGGGAAAGCAAAAACACAGAAGTAAAGGGCAATCTAGAAGAAAGGAATAAAAAAAAACAATAACATTAGAAAGAAGTAGGATATTTAGAGACAACCTAAGGATCATAAGTCTCCCAGAAGAACAAGACAGAACAAAAATCCTTAACACCCTAATGTGAGAATAGATACAGGAAAGAAATGCCCAGAACTTCTGAACATAGAAAGTGAAATACCATTTGCTATTGGTGGTGCTGGGCAAGGATTTGGAGGGTGCCATTTGGGGTTGAAATGAACTCATCATAACAAAAACTGGTAATAATATCCAGCTGGAGCCTATTGCTAAAGGTAGCGTATAGCTGTACTAAGGACAATATCCAGCATTTCTTGGGATAGAAGATAAACCTTCCCAAGTCTCCCACAATAGTCTGATGGTATGACACTAGCCAATTAACTTCCAATACTACTGAAAGAAGGGGGAGACAATTATATGTAAACTTGGTATTTCCTCATTGGTACCCCTTAGGGGTTTAGTGTCCTGGGTCACTGTTTCAAAATAAATTAGGTATCCATTTATTATTTCTGCTACCACGAGGACACAGAGTTACTATTTTCCCCCTATCTACATGAATTTTATTTAATATCATGCATTCTTTTTTTTAATTCAATTTTATTTTGTTTTCAGTTCCAAATGCTCTCCTTCACTTTTTCTACTTCCCTACCCATTGAGAAGGCAAGAAAAACCAAACTCTTATAAATATCGATAGTCATACAAAACAAATTTCCTACACTAGCCACGTCCAAAAATAAGAAGAAAGGGAATATATGCTTCAATCTGAATGTTTCATCATAAGTCCTCTGGGATTATACTGATCAGTTACTAAGTCTTTCAAAGTTGATTATCTTTGCAATATTCCTGTTGCTGTATAAATTATTCTCCTGGGTTTGCTCACTTCATTTTGCATCTGTTCATACACATATGGTCCCAGGTTTTTCTGAACCATTCCCTTTTATCTTTTCTTACAGCAAAATAGTATTCACATTCACATACCATAACTTGTTCGGCAATTTCCCAATTGATATGAATCTCTGTTGTTTCAAATTCTTTGCCACGACAAAAAGTTACTATAAACATTTTTGTACAGATGGCTCCTTTTCCTCTTTCTTTGATCTCTTTGGGGCACAGACTTAGTATTTCCAGGTCAAAGTATATGTACAGTTTATTGGCTTTTGGGGCATAGTTCCAAATCGGTTTCCAGAATGGTTGGCATAGTTCACAGCTCCACTAAGAGTACATTAGTGTACTTATTTTCCCAGTCTCTCTAACATTTGTGATTTCCCTTTTTGGCATCTTAGACAACATGATGGTTGTGAGGTGGTTTCTCTGAGATACTTTAATTTGCATTTCTGTAAGTATTAGTGATTTAGGGCAATTTTTCACATGGCTTTTGGTAGTTCAGGTTCCTTTCCCTGAAACTGCTTATTCATTTCCTTCAACCATTTGTCAACTGGAGAATGGCTTATTCTTGTGAATTTCACTCAGTTTCCTATATATATCTTGGCAAGGGTTCAGAGCCAAGATGGTGGCTTAGAAGCAGGAGAATTTTGTGGCTCCCCGCATAACCACTTCAAATACCTATAAAATATGACTCTAAACAACTTTTAGAGCCCCAGAATCCACAAAAGTACAGAGAAACAAAGCTCCCACTGAAGGCAGCCCGGCAGGTGGACAGGAAGGGGTTCATCGCAGCACGCTGGCAGCCCAGACCAGCACCGTATGAACCTGCAGCTGTAGCCCTAGGGTGGCCAGAACAAGCCATGGCTGGAGCTTTCAGGAGAGTGAATCACCAGCAGCTGTGGCAGTTTTCAGAACTATTAACCCATAAGAAAGGACAAAGTGAAAGGTCAGTGGAACTCAACTAAATTTGGACGAGAGGGTCCGGCCAACCACTTCCAGAGCTAGGAGCAATCTGAAGCAGTGGCCCTGCAGCTGCCTCCACATGGCTGCTTTAGAGCTTCTGGCCTGCATTTTGCAGGGGGGCCAAGCGATCATTCAGAGGCTAAGTGCTCTTGCCTTAACCTGCCTGGATCAGGATCGCAGTCTTGGGTGGTGGTTCTGAGGTGCATAACCTATGAGCCAAAGCTGGCAGGGGCTGCAGAGACAGTGGCCTCCTAATAGCTCCGGCAGCTGTGAAAACCCCAGTGATTTGGGACAAAGCTCTCCCCTCTGAAAGCAGAGTTCTACTGAGCCCAAAAGTCAAGTAATTGACTGGCAACATGAGCAGGCAAAGCAAGTAAAGTAAGCACAGCAATCCAACTTTAGATTCCTTTTTGGGGGGACAAAAAAGGATCAAAGCATGAAACTGGAAGAAGACAACACAGTCAGAACTCCCACATCAAAAGCTTCCAAGAAAAATGTAAATTGGTTACAAGCCATAAAGGAGCTTAAGAAGGATTTTGAAAACCAAATAAGAGAAGGGGAGGAAAAATTACGCAGAGAAATCAGAATGATGCAAGAAAATCATGAAAAGAGAGTCAACAACCTGACTGAAGAAAATAAGACCTTAAAAAATAGATTAACTCAAATGGCAAAAGAGGCCCAAAAAGCCAATGAGGAGAAAAATGCCTTAAAAAGTAGAATTTGCCAGATGGAAAAAGAATCTCAAAAGCCTTCTGAAGAGAATAACTCCTTCAGAATTAGAGTGGAGCAAATGGAAGCAAATGACTTTATGAGAAATCAAGACACTATTAAACAGATCCAAACAAATGAAAAAATAGAAGGCAATGTGAAATATCTCCTTGAAAAAACCACTGACCTGGAAAATAGATCCAGGAGAGACAATTTAAAAATTATTGGACTACCTGAAAGCCATGATCAAAAAAAGAACCTCGAAAACATCCTTCAAGAAATTCTCACAGAAAATTGCCCTGATATTTAAGAACCAGAGGGCAAAATAGAACTTGAAAGATTTCACTGATCACTTCTTGAAAAAGATCCCCAAAAGAAAACTCCTAGGAATGTCATTGCCAGGTTCTGGAGTTCCCAGATCAAGGAGAAAATATTACAAACTGCCAAGAAGAAACAATTTGAATACTGTGGAAATACAATCAGGATAACCCAGGATCTAGCAGCTTCTACATTAAGGGATCAAAGGGCCTGGAATATGATATTCCAGAGATCAAGGGAGCTAGGATTAAAACCAAGAATCACCTACCCAGCAAAATTGAGTATAGTGTTCCAGGGGAAAATATAGTCACTTGATGAGGTGGAGGACTTCCAAGTATTCTTGATGAAAAAATCAGAACTGAATAGAAAACTTGACATTCAAATACAAGAAGCATGAGAAGGTAAACATGTAAAAGAATTCATAAGGAACTTATCAAAGTTAGACTATTTACATGCCAACATGGAAAAATGATAACAGTAACTTATGAAACTTCCCTTATGAAGGGAACATAAATGTATATATATGTATACATACACATCTATATAGGAGGGTATATATGTGTATGAATACATATGTGAGTGTGTGTATATATGTATACATAGACAGAGGGCACAGGCTCAATTGAATAGGATGGGATAATATTTTAAAAGGTGAAATTAAGAAGTGGGAGAGGAATAGTATGAGAGGCGACAGGGAGAGACAGAATGGGGTCAATCATTTCATATAGAAGAGGCAAGGGATAATTGTTACAATGGAGGGGAAGAACAGGAAGGCAAAAGGGAATGGGTCAATCTTACTCTCGTTGAATTTGGCTTAGGGAGGGAATGACATACACTCTAAATTGGGTATCTTCGCCTACAGGAGAGTAGAAGGGAAGGAGAACAGAGGGTGGAGGATGGAGGGGAAGGCAAGTTGGGGTGGAGGGTTGTTAGAAGCACACACTTCTGTAAAGGGACAGGGACAAAGTAGAGAATAGAACAAGGGCAGGGCAGAATAGGAAGGAGGGAAATATCATCAGTGTTACACAATATGCCCATTGTGGAGATGTTCTGTGTAACTACACATATACAGCCTGTATTGAATTGTTTGTCTTTCCAGTCGGGGTCGGTGATGAGGGAGGAAGGGAAAGAATCTAGAACTTAAAGTTCTAAAATCAAATGTTAAAAATATATATGCATATATATTATTATCATTATTATTTACATGCAACTGGGAAATAAGATATACAGGTACTGGGATAGGGAGATCCATCTTGCCCTACCGGAAAGTCAGAGGGGTGATGGGGGAGGATATAGGAGAGAGCAGATTGG
>JAQQSV010018499.1:0-11387 GCA_028646515.1 Pseudochirops corinnae | reverse complement strand
TAGTCCAGTTTATCAAGGTTGGTCATCATATGTATGATGTGTCTGTGATTGTGTACAAGTTTTGCCTGGTTCTGCTCTTCTCACTTAGCATCAGTTTGTATAAGCCTCTCCAGGTCATTATGAAGTCCATCTCCTTCCCATTTCTTATAGCACAATAGTATTCCATTACATTCATATACCATAGCTTGTTCAGCCATTCTCCAATTGATGAGTATCCCCTATATTTCCAGTTTTTTGCAACCACAAAGAGAGCTGCAATAAAAATCTTTGTACATATGGGTCCTTCTTTGGGATATAATCCCAACAGTGGTATTGCTGGGTCAAAGGGTATGTAATTACTTATAGTCCTTTGGGCATAGTTCCAGATTGCTCTCCTGAATGGTTGTATCAATGCACAACTCCACCAACAATGCATTAGTGTTCCAATTTTTCCACATCCTCTCCAGCATTTGTCATTTTCCTGTTTTGTCATCTTAGCCAATCTGGCTGGTGAGATGTGGTGAGTTAATCTATTTTTTAAGGTGTTATTTTCTTCAGTCAGGTTGTTGACTCTCTTTTCATGATTTTCTTACATCATTTTCATTTCTCTTCCCAATTTTTCCTCCACTTCTCTTACTTAGTTTTCAAAATCCTTCTTAAGCTCCTTTATGACTTGTAACCAGTTCATGTTTTTCTTGGAAGCTTTTAGTTCAGGAGTTCTGACTTTGTTGTCTTCCTCCTATTCCATGCTTTGATCCTTTTTGTCCCCAACAAAATAATCTAAATTTGGGTTGCTGTGCTTGCTTTGCTTCCTTTGCTTGTTCGTGTTGCCAGTCCATTAACTTGACTTTTGATCTCTTTGCCACAGTAGAACTCTGCTTCCAGTGGGGAGAGCTTCATCCCAAATTCCTGGGGATTTCACAGCTGCCAGAGCTACTAGGAGGCTGCTGTCTCTACAGCCCCCACTCAGGACCACCACTCAAGACCATGATCCCAATCCGGGCAGGCTAAGACTTAGCCTCTGAATGGTCACTTGGCCCCCCTGCCCTCTGTAGGCCAGGAGTTCTGAAGCAGCCATGGGGAGATAGCTGCAGGGCTGCCTCTTCTGCCCCTTCTGGTTCTGGGAGCAGAGGGTTGGACCCGCTCCTCCTTCTGCCCCTCCATTCAGCTGAGTTCTGCTGACATTTCACTTTGTCTTTGGCATTTATGGGTTGATAATTCTGGAAACTGCCACAGCTGCCATTGATCCACTCTCCTGAATGCTCCATCTGGGCTAGTTGGGCCTCTCAGGGGCTAAAAAATCACCAGGCTGGTATCAGCTACCAGTATGCTATGATGAACCCTTCCTGTCTGCCTGCTGGGGTGCCTTCAGCAGGAGCTTTTTTTCTCTGTCATTCTGTGAGTTCTGGAGCTCTAAAATTTGTTTGGAGTCATATTTTATAGGTATTTGAGGTAGTTATGAGGGGAGCCACAGAATTTCCATGCTTCTATGCCACCATCTTGACTCCGCCCCCCCAATATCCAGGTTTTCAAAGGCAGGAGCTCAATGGCTGCCCATAGTCTCATCTGGCCAAATCAAGTAATTCTTCCAATGAGTGGGCCCCAAAGCAAAACCTCACCTCAGGGAGTATATGTAGCCTTCTGCAGGGTCAGAGAACCTCACAACCTTCAAGACCCACTGCCTAACTACAAAGTAACAAAAGATGTGGTGAAAAACAAGTCTCCCCTAAACAAGCTTCTCTTGTTGGTTTCCAAGTGAGGCCCATTAAGGGAAAGGAAGATCTTTAAATTCCCTAGGCCTATTAAAAGGCAGGGATGACATTCAAATTCTCTTACCATTACACATGGGAAGACTAGCATTCTTTGACCATTATTCCACTACTAACTTTCCTAGTTTCCACAAAAGTAAATGATCTTAAGCATTTTATAATTAGATAAACAGGATTTTGTGACAACAAAATCCCAAATTAAACAACATGGGCTTAAGATTCAAATATTTTCAAGCTTTTATCAGCATAGAGGAGGTAAATCCAGAAAATAAACTTCTTTAATTCATAAGATATGACCAGCAGTTTGCTGAGGGGGCTTCCCTGATTTTCCTGATTTGTCTTTCTCCCATACAACCTAATTGGTCCCAGCTACCTTGCTGCAGCTTCTTAGTCTACGGGCATAAAGCTCCCAGAGTCATGTAGTCAATACCTCTCAGATACCCAAGACCATGTGAGTCACTGTATGCCAGTGACTGAGTGATCAGATGCATTTCTCGATGGAAAAAGGAAGGCTGCATCCAGAGGAGCTAAGGGTTACTGTGTCTTTGCTGCATATCCTTTCTGTAGCAGGACAAATTAAACCTGCTCTTCTGTTAAACATTCAGTGATATGTGAGTGCCTCATTTTTTCACAAAATTTGTCCTGAACTAAGAGGATATTGTTTTAGAGCACTTCACATCTCACCACTGGGTAATAGGGAACTCTCTTCTTCTCTCCTTTCTCTGCTATGAGGTGAGATGTTTCTCTGCCTTCATAAAATGTGATGTTGAAAGCTTTCCTGTTGACCTTCAACTTAAAGGCCTCTTTGTATCTCCTCAATCGTTTAGCAAATAGCAATGGGTCTCTTCTTAGGGGACATATGAATCTAACTAGCGTAACCGTAGCATGGATCAGTTTAGATACTGTATCTGGTTGCAGAAAACCAGCAGGATTTATTTCCCATCACTGTATGCTCAAGAAGTATACCTTTCCCACCTCTTCCCCAAATCCTCTCCTCTACCACTTTGCCCCTCTTCCTGGTTTTCCTTTCTTTTAGGTGCCCTCAGATTTTCCTTAGAACTTGTGTTAAGCAATGACACTGAGGGACTCAGATGCCTTTGAAAAGCTACCTTTTGCAGATATGTGCTTTCCTCTCATGCATTTTATATCATGAAGATTGATACATATGCACACAATAGATTTGTGGATCAATCTAAAAATCTTGACAGATAAAAGATGTATGCTGGTATCCTGTTGACATTACTTTTGAATACTTTGAAAAAAAAAACATCATTATGAGCGCTAAAAAAAAAAGATGCGTCTGCATTTTTATGGTTCAGACATGTGGAACAAGTTATTGGGGGGATTAATATATTTTATTAGGCCAATAAAACATTGAGGAGCCAGAGTCACCATTTTCTTGAGTTTCTTCATAAGGAAATGAGGTTGATAGTTTCAAGACGAGTAATAAGGGATGTTATTTTTGTTTGCTTGCTTTATATTAGGAGGCTGGAAGATAAAAATCAGTCAGCCTCCTCAGAATGTTTGCAGATGTCAAATAAAGAGGGGTTGTTAAGAGGGTCAACAGCTGGGTTCCTTGGCCAAGTACTCAAGTTGCCATGACCCTCATTTTGTCCCTGTAAAAACATATCCCCAAGTTAATGAAGTCTACTTTGTATTTGTTTGTTGGTTGCAATGACAACATAACCATAACTAGCAATTTTTTTCACCTGGAGACAAAGGAGCACAAGACATGCCCAGGGCAAACAGAATATGTGCTCTCAAACATTGAGAAAGAAGGGGTGGGAGTGAAGAGTATAATCACATTGGGTCAATACCCAGAGATAGCATGAAGTTACTGATAGAAAGGCTACCAAGGCTTAATAAACTGAAGTAAGGTAAAGAAGATCTCAATTTGGGGTGACATCATATAGGAAAAATTGTGACTTTCACATGCCGTCATGTGACTTCCTATTTGAATAAGTTATTTGTTTGTTTATGTTTTCACCATGTTTCTAAACTCAGCTTTTTCTATGTTGTTGAAGATTTTCAAGAACTATAGGCACCCTCTAAACCTCAGCACGCAGGAGCAAAGTAACTGTGGCCCTGAATGACTGTATTTCTCTCATAATATGAATTTGACTGGTGGACCAAAGTGGTTAGAAGAAAATTGTGGTTTATTAGAATATGATATTATAATGAGACTTGTCAGTTGGAGATTTTGAAACTCCATGATCATCACCATCACCAAAATAATGTAATGAAATATATTCTGCATGAGGGATAAACCATTCCCTCCTGAACAATAAGCTTTATATTCAATGAGATGCATTATCTCAGGAAAGCAAACCCATAGTTTGAGAGGAATTATTCTGTGGGAATAACTATTATAATAAAATTTAAATTAGTTTCACAATTTATTTCACTTTCCTTTCAAAATCCTGAAACATCTGGGGAAGGGAACTTTCCATTACGGTAGTTTGCTGATTGACTATATAAGTGGATTGAGTTCCTACCTTTCTTGTCATTTATAATGCCCAGGATGTGGTCCAGTAAAAGAAGGCATTTCCTGTAAGGACAAAGCATATACTACAGATCAGGAGCATTTAGTTGTTATATTAAGGCCTAGTCTTGCTAAGTTAATTGATATTTTATGATGTTCTTAAATGTTGTTTGATATTGGCTATGCATTAAATGAACATTCTAGTCTGTGGCTCTCCATAGTATTTCTGGCCTTTCTAACTGCAGAAGTCCCTTGTATAAAATTCCCTGTGAATGAGTTTTATGACCTATAATATGAGAATTTCAATCTTTAATATTAGAGTAATAAACCTGTCAATTGAGAGCATAAACTGATAACCTCAAGAGACAGAAAGGAATTTTTCCTCAAATATAATGTTTCACAACTGGCTAGACTCTTTGGGGCTCAACTAATTCTGAAACTTCAAATACCAGCCAACTCTCATAGGAGGCTATTAAGTTTAAAAATCAATAGTAAAATTCAAAAGTGAATTTCCTATATATCTGACTGCCAGTTCTCATCATTTATTAATGAGCATACCTAAAACTTGAAATCAATGCACTGTGAATAAAAGTTAAAGTAACTTCAAAATTATGGTAACATATTTGTGTCTTTTATATTCTTTTATTTCCTTTTTAATAGTACAATATTCAAGATGGAAGAATTGAATTGTTACCAATGTGATATTAATTACTTTTGTACTGATGATTACTCATCTGTGGATTTTTATAGTTTTTAAATTTGAAGAACAGAGACAATATTTATAATATTCTTGAATCTACAGATGTTTCTCCCTACCCTCCACTAAAATGGTATGTACTTTTTTTGCCCTGCATAAAGGAGTAACTAAGCTGAGGTGACTAACTTCTGCAATTGGTGCAAAAATTTAGCATAAACTTTCCTCTAATGTCATAGTAAAAACTTGGTTTAGTCCTGATTTAACAAGAATGATTCACTAAAACAGTTTTTATAAAAATTATTCATAAATTACTATAGTAACTTTCTACATATTCCATAACTGACTTTTTTTTCTTATTTCTTGCATTACTTTCAAGTTATGAATTACGAAACAGATTGGGTGTTGCTTTCCCTGTTTGCCAGATTTGTTGTTGATGGCTCTACACCTCTCCTTCTGTACCCCTACCCCACCAATTATACTTAGCATGACGTAATTTCTATGTATTTTTTACTACATTATTTTTGGTTGCCATAACTCTACTATATTTTTCTTATATAGATTATTAGGTTATTTAAATGTGCTGATATCAGTGTCTTACATCAGAACAAATGAACAAATCACTTATTAATTGCTTACTTTGTGCAAAGCATGGGTTAAATAATTTATTGTCAGTGTGGTAGATGACCTTGATACCATTTTCATCCTTGTTGAAGGCATCAGTTAATAGCACTGAAAACATCATGCTATTAAGCATGGGAATAAGCAAACAGGCCTGTTTCACTCCATTCATGACTGTAAAAGTGGTAAAGCGTCATACATTATCCAGAATCAGTATAAATATGCCTTCATGAAACTAGAATATGATAATGAGAAACTTCCCCAGGCAACCAAATTTTAACATGATCTTCCACAGAACCTAACTCCTGACAATATCAAAGGCCTAGATTAGATCAATTAACATCATTCTCTTAGCGTTTCTTCTGAAGGACAGTGCAGCAAATACCATGTTAACCATTACTCAGCAATTCCTGAAGGCACACTGGCTCTTGGACAGATGACCATCTTCCAGGGGAAGGATGAACCAATTAAAGAGAACTCTGACAACAATCTTGCTGGCAATGAATCAGAGAAATGACCACCTCTCTAGTGGTTGTCACAGGACAATCTATTTCTTTTTCCTTTCTCAAGCTGAATTGTCAAACATTCAAACTCTACTGCAGAGAGTACACCTCTAATGAACTGGCTACATTATTCAAATGTTCCTTAAAGATTATTTTATTAAGAACTCATTCAAGGTACATGGTGATCACAAGAAGCAATACAAGAAAATTCTCACAGTCTCTCTAAAGAACTTTGGTATTGATTTTTGTGAGACATGGGAGATGCTGCCACAGGATCATCTGGCATGATGTGCCTATACCAAAGAAGGCACTGAAAAGCAGAATTGTGGTAGCTCAAAAGAAATGTGAGATGCACAAATTTATAGATATCTCCCTCCCAAATGGCCATATGGGCTATATGTGCCCAGCTTGCGATTGAGCCTTCTCAGCTCTTATTGATATGATCAGCCATAGTTGGGCAAACTGTACATTGACCCCAACATTGTGATGTAATTTTGGCCTTCTTTGAAGACAAAGTACAAACAACAAGACCAAGAACAAGCAAAGCACTGAGCTAAGAACAAGGGATACAAATAGAATTAAGAAGATAGTTCTTCCTCTGATGGAAGGAGACATGCATTCATTAGGTACTTACTATATTCCAGTCATGGCAATAAGCACATAACAAATATCATCTCCTTTGAATCTCACAATAACTCTAGGAGGTAGGTACTATTATCATCCCTACTGTATAAAGGAAAGGAAAGCAGACAGAGGTTAAGTGACTTTCCCACCTTCACACAGCTATTCCAGGCCCAATGATTTACTGACTGTATTTGCTTCAAGGAGCTTACATTCTGAAAGGGGAAGACAATATATACATGAGGTACCAATGGACAGTCTCAGAAGACCTTAAAATGTAGCATCAAAATAGATGGTAATGAATCTTCTTCAGTGGCATTTGTTTTCATTTGTTGAAAGAAATTTCCTTATTTGGTATCAAATAAATTACTGCATCTTTTGAAAATATTTAATGAATGGTTTAGATTAAAAAATTAAGGCAATGAAGAATTGTCCAACATACATGCTCCATATCTCTCTGAAACTGAATTTCTTCTGCAAAACGATAACAGTACTTGCACTACCTACTCACAAGGTTGTTATTGAGTAAGCACTTAGCAAACCAACAGGAAATGTAGAACATAATCATATATTGTTATTAAAACTATGATTATTAATTCACTAAGTAAACAAATGGTAACTTAAAAACATTCAGTTTCAGAAAGGAAGAATATTTTATTTATAAGACTATGTGTAGCATAGTGGATAAAGTGCTATAATATTGATAGAAAAGTAGAATTAGTTAACATTGAAACTGCCACTAATTGTGTGATTGTGGACAATCACTTCAGTTTCCTCATCTGTAAAATACTGTGCACCTAACTCTCCAGGTTGTCATGGAGATCAAATGAGATTAGGTATAAGAAATATATTATAAACTTTAGCGCACTATCTAAAAATTAGTTTTTATCATTTAAAATACATTAGAGGATATAAAAGAATATATTTTCCTGTAATTATATAGTTAGAGGTTCTGGGTTAGAATGTCTTTTCTTCTTACTACCTTCATCATATCACTTGCTCTCTCTGGGTCAATTACCTTCACTATCAAGCCAGTCTCTAAGGAGTCTCTTCCATTTTGGAACATAAGAAATGACTTTTTAGTTATATAGAAATAGAATCCCAAGCAGTTATATGTTTACAATGATATTGCCAATGAAATAGATAAACTGTAAAACTCAACACTCATTAAAACAAAGGATAAATATGAAAAAATGGTATCCTGTATAATTTTAGCAATTCCATTTTAACCTTTTAAAATAAGCTGTTGACTCTAAAGATGGATAATAAATTTCTCGTTCATTTGTTTCAGTCATGCCTGACTCTTCATGACCCCATTTGGGGCTTTCTTGGCAAAGCAGCTGGAGTGGTTTGCCATTTCCTTCTCTAGCTCATTTTATAGATGAGGAAACCGAGACAAACGGGGTTAAGTGACAGAATCAAACATGGCAGAAGTACGTGAAAACAGATTTGAACTCAAGTATTCCTGACTCCAAGCTGGGTGTTCTATCTGTTGAACCTCAGGAAATAAATAATGGGAAGCAAAGATTTTTTAATAATACTTTATTTTTCCCCAATTACATGTAAAGACAATTTTAAACATTCATTTAAAAAAAATTGAACTCCATATTTTCTCTCTTTCCCTCACCTATTCCCTTCTTGAGATAATAAGCAATTTGCTATAGGTTATACATGTTCAGTCACGCAAAACATTATCATATTTGTCATGTTGTGAAAGAAGACAGACCCAAAGAGAAAAAAAAACCACATGAAAAGAATATACAGAAAGTTAAAAATAGTATGCTTCAATTCGCATTCAGACTCCATCAGTTCTTTCTTTGGAAGTGGACAGAATTTTGCATCATGAGTCCTTTGGAATTGTCTTGGATTATTGTATTGCTGAGAATAGTTAAGTTTTTCGCTGTTGATCATCATATAGTATTGCTGCTATTGTGTACAATGTTCTCTTGGTTCTAAGCTCACTTGACTTTGCATCATTCCATATGGAAAGCAAAGATATTGACTCTGATTATCACCTTGACCTTATATAAAAAGTAACCAAACATGAAAGTCAAAGGAGCCCTAAAACCATATCTTTGTTGACTATAAAAAGACATTGGACATCATGGTGCAGAATGTAGTCAGAAAGGACTCTCATCAAGAAGGAATCTCTCTTGAATACATTAGGACAGTGGTTCTCAACCTTCCTAATGCCACGACCCTTTAATACAGTTCCCCATGTTGTGGTGACCCCCAACCATAAAATTATTTTCGTTGCTAATTCATAACTGTCATTTTGCTGCTGTTATGAATTGTAATGTAAATATTTGATATGCAGGTGTATTTTCATTGTTACAAATTGAACATAATCCACAGGTTGAGAACCATTGCATTAGGATGATAGAAGATTACTTGAAAGAGATAATCACAAAGATAATTTTCTTTGGTAGTCCACTAATTATTGACAAAAGATTAAAAAAAATTGTCACTGTCATGTGACACCCCATGTGTAACCTAAATTGAAGAGTTTCTGAATATATTATAAAGTAATCAAGGTATTCTTATTGTAGATGACATTTGTGTTTATTGCATCAAGTCTCAGATTACTACAGGTTTCTACTATGAGATTCATATGGACTTGAATCAACCTAGTGAACCATGTCAGAAAAAAAAAAAGTGAACGAAGTCTGCATACTGCCCAGATTATCATGTACAGTTGAATGAGCAGTCCATTGATTCAGTTCATCATTTTGGTATAGTACAAAAAGTTCTAGTTCTTGGTTCAGAGATCCTGCATTTAAATTCTATTTCTGCCTCTTATGCCTCATTTAACTATTGCTCAGCTGCTTCACTTTTCCTGTTAGAGCCCTCAGCTGGACGTCTTTCCTTCTTCCACAGGACCTACCCAGACACTTCCTTGTCTCCCTTGTTTCTATAAAGCAAGCTTCCACCTCAAAATGTTACCACTTAGTCCTCCAGGCCCCAGCTGGTGAGGAGCTATATAAGCCCCCTAGGTATTGTACACACAGAAATTTGGAAAAGTTAATCAGTTTTATATTATAGTAACAGGCTCCAAAAGTGAACTTTTGTCACTGTCTGTCCCTATGTCTTCTTTTCTGCCATTTATGCTGAGAGTCATACTCACTCTGCCACAGTCAACTGCTATCCCTTGTCCTGGGACAGGTAAACCACTACTAGTACTCCATGATAGAGTGTTGCGGTAGCCTAACTTAACAAGATTGCTTTACCTTTGATTTGGACTGCCTCTGACCCACCACTGAAGACCTAATAATGCCCTGATCATCACAAAGTTGCTGAGGGCCAGGGCTGCCATGGACCTCATGAGTTGTCAGTAGCCCTGTCAGTGCTGCTGTCACTGGGTATTGACTTCCCTCCCCCATGTTGGGAGACAGAAATACAGGAAACACAGAAGCAACAAAACCAGAGATTGTTGTACATCATTTTCTCTGTTCCACTTGCAAGCAGCAGGCGCTTTTGCTGATGATGGGAAAATGTTCCTAGGGTTTGCATTCTCTGGTCTTCAGGGACCTTTCAATAGAAGCTCTAGATAGAATTACATTTTACAATTTGTAGTCTAGGATGAGAATGACTACTTTTTAAAAACTTATGCAGCATTCCTACCTGTTATCAGCCTATTAAATGGGGTACAATTGGCACATTTGTCCATATCCCCAGTCCTTGAAATGTCTCTGGGATCCTACAGAAAACTTAGCATTGTCCTTTCAAGTGCCTTCCTCCAACCCCTAGGGCATTCTTAGAATGACAACTAGCACAATGTTATTTTCAAACAGGAGCCTCTTGGTTTGAGATAATAAGCACCATGGGAAATAAGATCAAAATTTAATATATTATTTGTATATTAAAAGAATAGAGTTTAATGTTTATGTAACATTTAAAGCAACTCACATTTAAGGAGAGAGGACTGGACTTGGAAACAAAAGACCTGAGTAGCAGTTCTCAATGTAGCCATACAATAAGCCTTGGGCATTATATATGTATTACCTCTTATTTAAATTTTTACTGGAAATTATAAATAATGTTTGCAAATATGTATTAGAGCTTAGTTCTGAAATGTAAAACAAAGTATTTTAGCTTGTAACCTTCCCACAAGTGTTTCTTAACTTATGACTTTGAACCAAATTGATTGAAAATATAATACATTTTCAATGTACAAAATGTAGTATTCATTATATAGTTTTCCACTTTTAATGCTAGAATTTTTAATTTAGACCTTAATGAGCATTGTTTCAAATCAATTCTTCAAAAAACTTAAATTGTTAATCCTGAAATTTACCACTGGAGGGCACCATTTTCCTCTAATAAAATGATGCCTAAAAAGGCAATGTAGCTAGTAGTTCTAACATGGGTTTTAAGAAATTATAGAGTGAATTTTATGAGTTTTTATTTTTATACTGGCTTTCTAACAACAATGAATTTAATTTCTTAAGAAATACTCTGTAGATGTTGACTACATTGAAATAGCTATATCTATTTTTATGTATAAACATCACCAGAGGATCGACACATACACACACATCATACTGCAGTTGATTTATTCTTAAATCATACTTCCTTTGAGCTAGATATAGCATTATAAATATATATACATACGCATGTATGCATATATATGTATGTATGTAAGTGTGTGCATATATAAATTATCATCTTCCATAGCAAAGTATTCATATTATTCTCCTCAATGTTAGCTAAAGATTGCC
>JAQQSV010018498.1:0-11387 GCA_028646515.1 Pseudochirops corinnae | reverse complement strand
TTTTTTTTTTTAACTCAATGAGTATTCTTTTCTCCCCAAAACTAAACCTGACCAGTATTCCTTTCCCTTATTTTGGTAAAGAATTATACAAATAAAGAAAGGCAGCAGGATATGACATCTGTCACATACTGCCTCTGTGACCCTGGGCAAGTCACTTAACCTGTCAATGCTCTAAGCAACTCTAAGACTTGAAATTGAAGGGGAAGTTGCTGACCTGCTTTAGTAGAAGGAATTTCTTCCTATAAATGACCCCTCTAGTAATGAAATCTTAAGTCAAGTGCCTATTCCATACCTTATTTAAGTGAATAGTGTTAGTCTCATTTTTTAAGTTAGTAAAAAGGGGCACAGATTGAGCTAAGTGATTTTCCATCACCACCATCCAAGTGACCTACCTATATCATGTTGTTACACCAATATTCCAGGAGCACCTTGCCAATAGATTGGGAGTTAGGAGACCTGGATTCTAGTCCAGACTCTGTCTTCATTTCACCGTTGTGTTTTTATGGGAAAATCGCTTCTGTGCACTGGCTCTCGGTTTTACCTTCAATGAAATGAGGAAGTTGGACTTGGTTTTTAAGGTTCCTTCTTGGTATAAGATCTGATGAACTCTAGTCTATTCTTTCATGAGCTAAACTCACCCAAATAGATGAATAGGAAAATCAGTTCTTGCTTAGTTAAATGGATGGACAAGAATTAGAAATATTTGACTATGATGATTGAAAAGTCCAGCCTGTTTCCCATGGTGTTTGATTGCCTGATTTTATCTCATAGGATAACTGTCTTGAATGACCAATTGTATGGATTTTTATCCTCTTAATACCTCAAATTTTCAAGCATTTTATACTTTAGTTCTGCCGGAAGATAAAACAATTCCATGAGAGGAAAAAAATCCAAAATTTTCAAACAGTTCAAAGAACTGAAAACTTTACAAAGAAACAATGGCTATAGTTTGGGTCATCTAGCTATTTTAAAAAGAGGATATTTCACATACCAGGCATCCCCTACATAGCAGATTTAATTCATGCTGTGTGATTAATGCTTCCTGAGGATTAGACTATTCACACATGGTTTCAAAGTTTTGTTTTGTTTTGTGCCTGGGACTTTTTGTATAAGCTCCACACCCTACTCCCTATTTCTCATGCCTGCTCATTGCCATCAAGTTTTTTAAACATTTTGTTTTAGCTGATTGTGGAACACATTTTGTGAAACACAAATGAAGGAGAACCTCACTGATTCAAGCTAATCAGGAGGAAGGCCTTTCTACATTAGTGAAAAGTTTGTATCTTAGAAAAACAAAAAAATTTAATTGCTTACAAATCTACATCATAACTCAAAGTAAGCTAATAAAATGTTGGCAAGTATCAGTCTATGGAGATTTGCTTTCATGAACAGATAAAGATGATTTATGATGTGCATATCAATTACTTATTTGAAATGGAACATTCTAAGATATTTGAAAAGATTTTATTCTCTTAAGTGCATTAAATATTTTACTTCAACCTTGTTTATCTTATTCATTGAATGAGAAAACTCAAGGTTAGTATTAAGAGAGAGCTTGTACTTTTGTATTAAATGGCAGGACTTTTTTCCTTGACAGCGGTGGGGAAGTTGCAGCCTCGAGGCCACATGTGGTCCTCTAGGTCCTTAAGTGTGATCCTTTGATTAAATCCAAGCTTCACAGAACAAATCCTTTTATTAAATTGTTGACTTGCTTGGAAATGGGGAGTCACTGAATGTTTTTAAGCAAAGGATTGACTTGCCCAGATTTATGCATAAGAAAGATTCTTCCAGCAGTATTGGGAAGGATAGATTAGAAGGGGAGATCCCCAAGGAATCAGAGCCTTAAACTAAGAGTCAAACCTCGCCACACCTAGCTAATCCAGAGATACGTGGGTAATATGCTTTCTTCTCCAGTGTTTCCAAGTACTGATAGTACCTACATCTACCTATAAGCAAAGTTATTGAATGGATTTCTTTTGACTGGATCTGTGTTTTCATCAGAGTAAGGAATTTATGGTCAGAAACAATGTCTACCAATTCTGGTCATCACTTTTCTTATCATTCGTGTAGTCTTTGACAGTTACTCAGAATACTGAGAAGTCAAGTGACTTGCTTAGGGTCATACAATCTGCTTTGTTCAGACGTCCTGTTGACTTCAAAGCCAGCTCTCTGTCCAGTCTCCATACTGTCACCGTTCATAGAGTGAATGGTTTATACTAATAACATATTTAACTTTGTACAAATCAATGATGAAAGCCCATTAGAAATTATAACCAAGCATGTAATTTTAAATATTCAGCAACATAATATGAAAGTATCATTAGTCTTTAGTACTGGCAAGTTTCTTCATGACCCCTATTAGACTAACCCACAGTTGGGAAACCTGCAGCCTCAAAGCCCTCTAGGTCCTCAAGTTCAGCCCTTTGACTGAATCCAAACTGCACAGAATGAAATTTGGATTTTTTTTATTCAAACCATTCAGGGAGAGACCTTTTTTCTTTCTTCTCTCGCTCCCAGACTTGAATCATTGCTTCCTTTCCAAGATGAATGGGATGAATAGTTTTTCTGGAGTAATATTAGCATGCTTAATGTTGATTAACTGGAGTTTCTTAGAAGAAAAATCTTCTGAATCGTTTTGTATGATAAAATACAAAGAGGTCCAAGATTTTTAAATGTTTGACTTCAGATGACAGAGAGTTGGAAACTTGGAATGAAAATTTCCCATCTTCTCACTCTTGACATTCAGGCAGAAATCCATTCCTCTCCAAAATCATTTTGTTTTATAAAATTTTGTAATAATTGGCTGTTTATAATATAAGATGATACCAATACTGAGAACGTGGCTAGCAGGACACATGCTTTACAAATATTTTTCTCCAATAGTGGTGATGGATCTGTGCTGATTCATCCACACTCTTACCCAAAGCTTCTTGTGACCAAGAACATACATCAGAGTTGACTTGCTAGTTAAGTGTGCAGCCTGGTCCTTTAGAACAGGGAGTAAAGCTAATGGGTCCAATTGGGGAACAAATATACAACCTGGCTTCATCTGTCTAAACATCCATGAATTTTGACTCTGAGGCTATGTAAGAATATGTGAGCCTCTTTCTGTCTTGCACTTGTAACTGATAAGGTGCCTCTTTCCTTTCTCATTGATCTTTATTTCTACTTTTAAGACTTTTCTTTACCTTCTGTTCCAATTCAGAAGGCACTTCAGAATGGATTTTTCTGATAAAGCAGGTATATTTAAGTGTTATGTAGTACAGAATCATAATTAATAGGATGCTGGCTAACAGGTTTTTATTATAAATTTATTTACATAGGTTTCTAAACAAATGAACTATTAAGCATTACTTTTGTTAATCTACAATGGCTGCCATAATTTCTTTCAGGGATTTCAAATTCTGTATTGGTGCACCAAGCACCTAGGTGGCACAGTGGATCAAGTACCTGGCCCTGGAGTCAGGAGAACTTGAGCTCAAATCTGACCTCAGACATTCACTAGATGTGTGGCCCTAGGCAAGTCACTTAACCCTCTTTGCCTCAGTTCCTAATGTGTAAAGTGAACTGGAGAAGGAAATGGAAAACCACTCCAGTATATTTGCCAGGAAAATCCAAATGGGGTCATGAAGAGCCAGACATGACTGAAAAACAGCTGAACAAAACTGGTGTACCCCCACATGGTGTAACGACAATTATTGTTACTACAGAAAGATCTTGTAGGTGTGAAGGGAAGGCTGTGTGGGGATTCCCCAATGCAAGAACTAACACAGTCAGAGCTAGGTGGCTCAGTGGATAGAATGCTGGGCCTGGACTCAGGAAGACCTGAGTTCAAAACTATTTTCAGACTGTTATGAGCTCTGTGACTTTGAACAAGCCACTTTTTCCTCTGTTTATCTCAGTTTTTTCTTCTATGAAATGAGGATAATAATACTGCCCATATTGTTGTGAGGATAAAATGAGATAATGTTCATTCATTCATTCATTCATTGCTTTTTGGAGGGCACTTGGGGTTAAGTGACTTGCCCAAGGTCACACAGCTAGTAAGCGTTAAGTGTGGTTGGATTTGAACTCAGGTGCTCCTGACTCCAGGCCCAGTGCTCTATTCACTGAGCCACTTAGTGACCCAAGATAATGTTTATAAAGCAAAGTGCTTTTGAGTAGCTGTAGGTCTCATTTGGGAGGCTTTCTATTGGTACAAATCTCAGTGAAATCAGAACATCTGCCAAACCTCATTGCTTATAGGAAATCCCTGGTCTCTGCCCATTCATCCTCTCATGCATGTATTAAGATCATATAAGATTTTTGATAAATGACTCTGTTCACTGACCCTATGATTGTAAACACAAAGGCATAACCAGCTTATGGTATCCTGTTTTTAGAAAATAAACGAATGTCTATGTATATTTGTTTACATAGAAATTAATATCATGTTCTAAGCACTTCACAGCAGACATTTTTGTGAGTCTCCAAATAGACGTGCTGTCTGGTTAATTTCATCGTTCCTAGGATTTAGGTCTGGCAGCTAATTTAGACCTAGTGACCCAATAATGTAAGCCTCTCATTATATAGATAAGGAAGCTGCAGACACACTGCCTTCCCCTCCCTCTCCCCCGTCTTGAAAGGCACAAAGCATTTTCCCAATTTGCTCTGCTGTGGCAGGTTAGAGATGTAAAACTCATATTCCATTCAGATACTGAACTTCTGTTCTATTCTATTTTATGTCTGACCCAAGAGACTTCTTAGCAATTTGCTTTGATTTCAGTTTGGTCTTAATTTTGGTTTTTGCGTTGGACCTATCATAAAAAAAATGAAATGATCAGAAAATGACCTCAGGTAAGTCACTGAGCTTTTCTGGGCCTTCATTTCCTCCTCTACAAAATCATGGGTTCTAAGGCACCTCCCCCAGCACCCTATCACTGTGTGGCAAAAGTAGACCTTGAAAGAAAGGGGAAATCCTAAGATGGAAGACTTCAAGCTCCAAAAGGATGTATTTGATCCCTTGTGGTTTTAGTTGCCAGGAGTATTCTTTTTTTCTTTTCTCCTAATTTAATTAATTATTTATTTTTAGTTTTCAGCATTCACTTCCATAAGTTTTAAAATTTCTCCCCCTTCTTCCCCAAGACGGCTTGCAATGTGATATGGGCTCTACACATACATTCCTATTAAACACATTTTCACATCAGTCATGTTGCATTGAAGAATTATAACAAACGGAAAAAAAAACTTCTTTTTTTAAAAAAAATAAATGTTTAGTTTGGAGGATCTAGGTGGCACAGTGGATAGGGCACCAGCCCTGGATTCAGGAGGACCTGGGTTCAAATCTGACCTCAGATACTTTCTAGCTATGTGACCCTAGACAAGTCACTTAACCCCCTAGTGCCTCCTCCTCAGTATTTATTTTGAACTTAACAAACACGAATAAAATGAGCATATCCATTTACACTGTAGAACAGAAAAAGAGGATTCTACATGAAATTGCAAGTCTCTGTGATGTAGAGCTTGCTTTTCTTTTAAAATATATAATAAATTTAACTTATTACTTTTAGAGCTGTCTTACTTGGCTCTGTTCCTTTTTGGCCTTCCTTTTGTTCTCTTTATTATAAGATGCTTTAATGACCTTCTTCTCCTCCTCCTCTTCCTCCCCCTCCTCCTCTTCCTCCTCCCCCTTTCCCTTCCCCTTTCCCTTCTCCTTCTCCTTCTCCTTCTCCTCCTTCTCCTTTTCCCTCTTCCTCTTCTCCTTCTTCTTCTTTCTCTTTCTTTTTACTACAGTATCTTTATCTTCCTTCAACCTCCCACCCCACCCATCATTTAAATATTACCCTTATTATTTTATTATTATATTACCCATATTAAATATCACCCTTAAAACAAACGTACACAGTCAATCAAAACACATTTCCATGTTGGCTGTGTGAGAAAGGTCTTTCCATCACCTTTGTTAGGAGCGTTCTTTTAGAGTAGAAGATATATTTTGCCTCCACTGAGAAATCACTCTCCCTAACAAGCCCATTTTGCTTGTGGCAGACTGATCCTGGAATTTTAAGTCAAGCTAATGGTGAACCCTGAGGAGGGAGTGCTTTTAGTGAGGTGAAGAGGCAAGTACACAGGTAAGATCTGTGAGAGCTGAGATTGCTGTACAATTAATTCCATCTCTCTTCCCTGAACAGAGATGGGAAAGCAAATAGCCTATGTGGCCCTGACTCTGATAAGCCTGGAGCAAGCTTCAGTTCTATTATTTTAAAATAGCATTGTCGTTCAGTTGTTTCAGTCCTGTTTGACTCTGCGTGACCCTATTTGAGGTTTTCTTGGCAGAGATGCCAGACTGGTTTGCCATTTCTTTCTTCAGCTCATTTTACAGGTGAATAACTGAGACAAACAGGGTTAAGAGACTTGCCCAGGGTCACACAGCTAGTAAGCGTCTGAGGCTGGATTTGAACTCAGGAAGATGACTTCAGGCACAGCACTTCATCCACTCCATCAGTTAGCTGCCCCATACGCTAGGTCATCTCTGTGAACAGGTTTGCAAAGCACTCTACATGCATTATTTCTTTTGATCTTCACAATAACCCCATGAAGTAGGTGCTGTTAACATCACCATTTTACAGATGAGGAAACTGAGGTTCAGAGAGGTTTGATGTATTGCCCAAGGTCTCCCAGTCATGATGTTTTAAAGTAGGAATTAAAAACCACATACTTCTAGCACTGAGTCAGGACGATTTCTGCTACAATGGGTTTTTTAAGCCAAAGTCCTTTCCCTGTTGACTACAATGGGTTTTTTAAGCCAAAGTCCTTTCCCTGTTGAGTACTAGGCAAAAATGTAAAACAAATAAATTTATTTTTTGTGTCTCTTTCTCCTTTTCATTCTACTCCTTCTTTCCTCTCTCTCCCCACTCTCTGCCTTGGACAGTTTAGGCTAAACCCTTGCTACTCAATTACAAACAACATTAAAGATAACCCCATCCCCTTTTTGCTTCTCTGGGGGATGTCCATGTCAAGTGATTTGGGAACTCTGATACAGACTGGAAATATATTCTTTAGAGGGGGAAAAAAAACATTGATGTCTTGTTGGTAAATCATATTAATTTCAAAATATAGAAATATATAACCTCCCCTACACACACACACACACACACACACACACACACACGCACGCACACACACACACGCACACACTCATTCCCATTAACAAAGCACAGAAAAGAAGGGTTTTTTTTTTGGGAAACTAATCAGTAGTAGATTAGCCAAGTCTGATGACATATGTAGCCTTCTACATCCAAAATCCCTCACTTCTGCAAAGAAGTGAGAGGGGCGAATGTTCTCTTCTCTTCCCTGGAGCCAAGTTTGAAGGAATATATTCAACTGAGTACATGGAACTACAGGAATGAAATTTATGGATTTGTGTGTTCGCACATGAATAGCTTAAGGGAGTCAGAGCAGCACTAGGGAGAAGAGGTACAAAGATTGATGCCAAAAGGGATTTGGGAGGTCTACCTTACCCCCTTCCAAGAGCTTCCTATAAGTCAGGAACTATGCTCAGTGCAGGGAATACAAAGAACTGGTAAGGATCAACACTTCCCTTGGAAAAATAAATCCCAAGGGAGCCCTACCCACCCTATTCTATTCGATAAATATTTATTAAATGCCTATTTTGTGCATAGTACTGTACTGGGTCCTGAAGTCAATCCGTTGTTTGGTTAAAACAAAGTCCCTACCCTTATGGAGCTGATAGTGCAGTAGGAGAATATGGCACCTGCAAAATGTCTATACAGAACATACATAGCTATAATACATATTAATATGTTGTCAATGCATAAAGGAGGAAAAAACAAAGAACTATGTAAGGTCTTGTGAGAGAAAGGTCATCACTAACTAATGGGGGCAATGGAGGAGGAGATGGCCCTGGAATTGTGTTTTAAAGGATGGCTAGAAATTCAGTTGGAGAAGGACATGGCAAGCCACTCCAGTATCTTTGGCAAGAAAACCCCAAATGGGGTTATGGAGAGTTGGACACAACTGACCAATGACAACAAGGAACCAGAAACAGGGAACAGCATAAGCAAAAATACGGAGGCTACGGATTTGGGGTAAATATATGAAGAATATAATTTAGTCCAGTGTGACCAGAGCAGGGAGCCTGTGGAGAGGAATACTAGGAGATAAAAGTTAGTGTCCTTATTTGGCAAGCTAAGGAGTTTGGATTTTAATTACAGGAAGATATGGAGTTACTAAATGTTTATGAGCACAGGTGCAGTGATGAAACCTATAAATATGGAAAATTGGTTCAGCAGCAGTGAAAAAGATGGATCTGGGTGGAAATGAGAACAGTTACAGAAACCTTGGGAGAAGACATTTTGTAAAAGTAGGAAGCTGTCAACAATATTAAATACAATAGAGAGGGCAAAAAGGATGGAGACTTTTAAAATGGCGCTGAATTTAGAAATTAGTGACTTCCAAGAGAACAGTTTTGGTAGATTGTAAAGATTTGAGATGAGCTTGGAATGTGGGGAAATGTAGGCAAAAAGTATGGAAAGCTTCTAAAAAGAAGTCCATATTTGCCTCTGAATTTCTTTTGCTAGATCACCAGATTGTCTTAAACTGATGATATAGGGAAGGGAAGGAATCTTTTTGGAGCATGGGGAAGCTTAGGGGAGAACCTAATAAGAAAGGGCTCTGGAGTAGACAATCATAGGACTGCCTGAGGTTGTCTGGGGAGGGGAAGACAGGCTGTGCCAGGAGGATGGCAAGTGGAAAAGGAGATGGAAGACCATCTAAAAAACCCAGACTGACTTCAATTTTGCCTAAGGCTCAGTGCCACCTTTGGACCAATGCTATTGCACTGCTGGTGTCAGCATAGAGGAGAGAGCCTAGAAATTGAAACTCTATTCATACTGATATTGTAGTGGAAATAAAACTCGATGGGAACCAGGAAGCTATACTTATCGACACTATTTGACCACAGACAAATCACTTAACCTCCTTGAGTGTCAGTTTCTTCATCTGTGATATGGGCTGAACCCTCACAGCAGTGTTGTGGGGAAAGTTTGCTTTGAAAAGAAAAGCAAGTTAACACAGGGAAAAAGAACACTGCTTGTGCAGTCAGAGGACCTAGGTTCAAATGTGGCCTCTAAGGCTTACTATCTGTGTGATGATAGGTGAGTGATGACCTCCCTGGGCCTCAGTTTCCACATTTGTAAAATAAGGAGATTATACTAGATGGCCTCTGAGATCCCTTTGACCTCTACATCTAAGATGCTTCAAATCTCACTTGAATTTGAATTGTTATTATACCATTCAGTTTATATATTTAGTGTAATGGATAGAGGATCAATCTTGGAGTCAGGAAGACCACCAAAGGTTCAAGTCCTCTGACACATATGAGCTGTGTGATCCAGGGTAGATTACTGAACTTCTCAGTGCCACAGGTCACTCTCTAAGATGATATGTTTCAAGGAGTTACTTGATTTGCAGAGATTGCAGTGGTATAGTGATTTCCCTCTGTGGATGAAATCATAGGTCTGGGGAAGAAGAAGAAGAAAAAAAAAAGGAAGGAAGGAAGGAAGGGGAAGGAAAGAAAAAGAGAGAGAAAGGAAGGAAGCAAGAAAGGAAGGAAGCAAGAAAGAAAGGAAGATGAAAAAAGAAAGGAAGGAAGGACGGAGGGAAAGAAGACAAAAAGAAAAAGAAAGGGAAGGAAAGAAGAAATGAGCATAATTAGAGGTATGGATCTTGGGAAGAGGGGAGGGAGGATCTACTTTAATGTGATATAAAAATAAGCCAACTGTTCAGTCTTAGTGAGCTGAGAGAAAGAGCTATAAGGTCAATCTCAGATATTAGATTGGCATGTTAATTCTAGTATTCCTTGGCTGAAATTTGTTATAAAGAATTTAAGACTTGGTAGGACAGTAAGGTGGATCAAAGCAAATAGAATGGGACATATATTTTGTAACTTTTCCCTACACTATCAAATCTCCAATAACAGTAATTTCTAACATTTATGTGCCACTTACCCTACCATTGGATTAGCAGTCCTCCCCTATTCCTCATCATCACCCTAAAGACAACCAGACCTTTTCATCCTATTTACAACTAAAACCTCCTGTATGTGATATCTCCCCCCATTAAGATGTGAACTCCTGGAGGGCAATTTTTTTTTTCTATTTGCATCTCCAGCTCTCAGATAGTAATTTATATATAGTAAATGCTCACCAAATGCCTTTTCTGTCATACATTCATTCATTCACTCCCTGTAAACAAAATCAATACCGCTATTGCTTTTGGAAAAAGTGTGAATTGATTGCCCTATGGATCAACTCATCATCCCTGTGACCCATTCTGTCCAAAACTCCCTTCCCTGGCCCTCATTCCTAAGTGTTGTTGGAATATAAATTCCTTGTAGATAGGGACTAACTCACTTTTTGTGTTTCTGTGCTCAGATCTTGGTACAATGCCTGGCACTGGTTGTAGGAGCCCATAATAAGTAAGTGCTTTCTAAAAATTCATTCACTCAGGTAGCTTTTTCAAGTTTCCAAAGCACTTTACACATATTATCTCATTTGAATGTCAGAACAGCTGAGCTAAATAATACAGGCATCACCCTCATTTTACAGATGAGAAAAGTAAGGTTCAGAGTAGTTAAGTGACATGTTCACAATCATACCACTAGCAAGTATTATAGTCAAGACCTGAACCCAGGTCTTCCCAATTCTAGGTTCAGTGCTCTATAGATAAGGCCAAGTTGGGTCCTCAGGATGGTAATTACCTTATAGGCACAGAAGATTAGTGTTATTTCCTCCCTGGGCTTTTCTCCTCGGAAGGTGAGAAAACAAAACTTAAATCAAGAGAATCTTGTAGTCAGAATTTTGTGACTTTTTGGCCAGGGATTTTGCAAAGCTTAGAGAGAACAGAAAAGGTCTCCTTAGAGTTGATACCCAGGATCTTTTCTTGAACTGCCCAGTTCAGTGCAAAGAGTCTAAGATGAGAGGTGTAGGGAGGAAGGTAGGGAGAGAAGAATGATTTTTTTTTTCTTTTAAATGACTTGTTTATTTACTTTTAATTTACAAGATTTGGTTCCACATTCACTTGAGTTTCAGATTTTCTTCCCTCCCTTCCCTCCCCCCCCTCCATGGTGGCGTGCAATCATGTATAGGATCTGCAAAAAATTTCATATTGTACAACAGTTTGGTTATATAGAAGGATTGTAACCAATGAGTGATCACTGGGAAAAGAAAAAAAAAGCAAAACCAGACATGAAAGAGAACGATAGCATGTTTTGCTTCAGTCTCCATTTAAACTATAGTCTTTCTATATCTTTCTCTGAGTTTAGATATCTCCTTCCATCCTGAGGCTTGTAGAGTTGTCTTTGGCTGTGCGTTGTTGAGGATAGTCCA
>JAQQSV010018497.1:0-11388 GCA_028646515.1 Pseudochirops corinnae | reverse complement strand
TCACTCTCATTTCTCTTCCCAATTTTTCCTCCACTTCTCTTACTTGATTTTCAAAATCCTCCTTGAACTCCATGGCCTGTAACCAGTTCATATTTTCCTTGGAAGCTTTTGGTGCAGGAGTTCTGACTTTGTTGTCTTCTTTACATTCCATGCTTTGATCCTTTTTTGTCCCCAAAAAAGGAATCTAAGGTTCAATTGCTCTGCTTGTTTTGCTTCCTCTGCTTGCTCAAGTTGCCAGTCAATTAATTGACTTTTGAGCTCTTTGCCATGGTACAACTCTGCTTCCAGAAAGTAAAGCTTTGTCCCAAATCTCTTGGTTTTTTCCAGCTGCTGCAGCTATTGGGAAGGCACCCTCTCTGCAGGCCCCACAAGTTCTGGCCCACTGGCCACACACCCCAGGCCCTCCACTCAAGATAGCTATCCAGTTCCAAGAAGGTTAAAGCAAGAACAATTACCCTCTGAATGGTTGCTTGGTCCCCCTATGGTCTGCAGGCTGGGAGCTCTGGAGAGAGCCTTGTGGGGAAGCAGTTGCAGCCCTACCAACTCTCCCACCTCTTCCCCCTTGGGGGCAGGAGCTGGACTGGGCCTTTCCTTTCCAACAGACTTCCTGAATGACCTTTTACTTGTTCTTTGGCATTTATGGGTTGAGGAGTCTGGAAACCACCACAACTGCTGATGATTCACTCTCCTGAAGTCTGTTCTTGTAGCCGCCGGTTGGGGCTGCCCTGTGTCCAAAACCACGAGACTCAAGGGGACTGTGCTTTGCTCCCAGCCTGCTGTGATGGCCCCTTCCTGTAGGCCTGCCTGGCTGCATTCAGCAGGAGATTTGTTCTCTCTGTCTAAAATTTGTTTAGAATCAAATTTTATAGGTATTTGAGATGGTTGTTAGGGGAGCTCACTGAATTTCCTCCTTCTATGCTGCTATCTTTGCTCCACCCCCCAAATGCCTTTTCTTTTTTCATATCTCCTTACTTAGGTGGATCTATGCATCCATTGTTGTAGGTATTTCTCCTATTTTTATAGACTGTAATTATTCCTTGCTTTCCTAATTCTGAACAATTATTAGCCATGTTATCCTATAAATCATATTATTGTGACCTTCAGGAGAATCCTGGTTTTAGATCTCACCATACATATTTCCTTGCTGTGTCATGTTCAGCAAACCTTTTAAATTATCTAAGCTTCAGTTTAATAAACTGGAAAATGTGGCTAATAATTGTACCTTTCTCAAAATGTTATAAGGATCAAATGAAATAATGAATAAATGCATTTTTCAATATTTAAAGCCCTTTAAAATATAAATTGTTATGATCAGCTGTATTCAATATCATGAACATAATAATATTTAAAGATTAAATGGTCAGTGACATATACAGCTTATTAGGTGACCTTGCTACAGTATTGGAAATTAGTTATAGCTCAGATATAAATGGGGTAAAATTCCCTAAGGATATCAATAATAGCTTTATTATTTTTCTGACCTTACTGACTAGAGAGAAATCTCTTAAGGTGTGTTATTGACCTTCCATGTGAATTTAAGTAAATTAAAAAGCTTCCTACACTGTTATCCAACAAAGTGCTTGCTTTAGTGAATATTGTCCTGAGCATCTCTTAAGGTGAGCTGGCGGGAGGGGAAGAGAGAAAGAAAGAAAGAAAGAGAGAGAGAGAGAGAGAGAGAGAGAGAGAGAGAGAGAGAGAGAGAGAGAGAGAGAGAAAGAGAGAGCTTTAGGTTTACAATATGTTTGTTTCCTGATCATGTATTTATGTAACAGGCTTTATCATCCAGAAAAATAACAATCAAAAAATTTATTCTAGAAGGTAACTAGTCTGACAGAAGAAATGAAACTTGAAGCAAATTTCTGGATGGTATTGATTCAATCTTTAAAACTGGTTTATCTGTGAATTTTATATCAAATGGTCAGGTCACATGTTCTACTCTATGAAAAGGATCAAATTTAATCCAGCATCATTATTTAAAATACTCTTCTTTGATATTTTGAGCAAAATAATTTACAATAAAAAATTTTGGTTCTTTTCTACTAGTTATTCCAAATAGGGTCAGAAATATGACCTAAGAACATGAATTATGATGATTGTGTAAAGAAACTACCTTCAAATAAAATGAAAAACTGTAGATAAGAGAGGAATAACATTTTTTATTCTTGGCCCATCAAGTCAGAACTGGGAGGAATAGGTAGTGGTTACAGAGCTTCTGTGGCACATCCTAATATTTAAATCTATCTGAAAGTGAAGATGAGCAATCACAAGAAGTGACAAGTTCCCTCTCACTAAAAGACATGAAACAAAGACTTGATGGTCACATACAGGGTTTGTGGTTGAGCTAATTCTTGGTCAGATATGGATTAGTCTGATGTTGGATGACCTCTTTACTTTCTTTTAATTCTGAGATTCTCTATGACAGAGAATAATAATGCCTCACATGTATAGGAATTTAGAGTTGTGAAATGATTTGAGATACATTAGCTCCTTATAATAGCCCGATGGAATAAGTAGTATCAGTATTATCACCTCCATCTTACAGATAATGAAAATAAGACTCAGAGATGTAAGGGTCACACACAATAAATAATGAATTTGAGTTGCTAATAAATGGCTTCATACTCCCAGTAATTTCTGCTTTCTGAACTGTTTCTACGAATAATAATCCCATGAAGGAATCTAATCCATGAGAAGAGAAGCAATTCTATAAAACTGTAAACTGAGTCTGCAGTTCTGGATATTGTTTTGGAGTTATGTGAGAAAGGTGAGTAAACTATCCATATAATTTGTTCCAATACTCCCACTACTTACTATATGCCCCAAGGATTTCAGATCAAAAGAAACATCCAATATATACTGAAATATTCATAGCAGCATTTTGTTATTGTTGTTGTTGCTGCTTCTATTGTTATAGTTGCAAAAAACCTAGAATCAAACTATATAATTCAATTTAAGGTAACAAGAAAAATAAAGAATATTAATATAATAGAATGTTACCATGCATTCATAATAAGCTTGAGCACCTTAGGAAGATTGGCATGGCTTGAAGCGGAGTGAAATAACAGAAACAATAAAAGAATGTGCTTTCATATACTAAAGCAATATGAATTAAAAAATTGTCTTTAATTTTTATTGGCCCCAGAGAACAGATCATGGACCATATTTCTATTCTCATGCCAGAAAGGCAAAGTCTCCTTAAGCAGAAGGCTATATATTCTGTAAATCAATCAACAATTAATCAACCAACACTTATTAAATTTCTACTATGGCCAAGGACATAGGTATCTGGGATATTATATTCTAAGTGTTTAATGATAGGGACAATAATGACACAAATGAAAATTTCTGCACTCAAGTAATTTACATGACATTGGGGGACACAACATATATAAGTATATAAAATATGTAAAATCAATGCAGGGAAATTTCAATCAATTAATAAACATTTTTAATTCCATGATATGTGCCAAGCACAAAGTGCTGGAGGTGCAAAAAGAAGCAAAATAGAATCCCTGTCCTCAAGGATCTTAAAATTTAATTGGGGTGACAGCATGCAAACATGTAATTTAAAAAGTGAGCTATATTTAAATGATAAATAGGAAATAATTAAAGAGGAAAGGCCCTGGAATTAAGTTTTAGGGAAAGCTTCCTGTAGAAGATGGGATTTTGGTTGGAGCTCAAAGAAAGCCAAGAAAGTCAGTAAATGGAATTGAGGAGGGAGGACATTCCAGGGATGGGGAACAGAGAACAAGCCTGGAGCAGAATGATGAAGTGTTTGGTTCACAGCACAGCCAGGAGGACAGTGTCACTGGATCAAAGAATATGTGTTGTGGAGTAATGTGTAAGAAGACAAGGAAAGTAGGAGGAGGCTTTGAATGCCAAATAGAGCATTTTATATATGCTCCTGTGAGCAACAGGAAGCCACTGGAATACAATGAGTGTGTGTACGTATCTTTTTTTATATGTAGGATGGGGAAGATAGAGAAGACATGATATGATTAGACAGGGGCTCAAAGAAATCTTATAGCCATTGGCACTGAAATTGTACTCTGAAAGAAACTGTGAATTCTCACAGAGGGCCATCTCCAGTCCTGATCTTGCCACTGGACCCAGATGGCTCTGGAGGAGAAAGTGAGGCAGGTGACTTTGGACAGCTCTCTCTCATTTAAATCTAATTTACTAGCAAGTCATGGCCTCATCTTCCTGATGTCATGGTCCTCAAAAACAAAAGACAAACAACAATAATGAATTCTGACAGGTAAAGGTGAGAAATGCCTTCCAGATATGGAAGAAAGGTTGCACAAAATCATAGAGAAAAGATGGAATGCTGTATTTGGGTAACACCAAGAATGTTAGTTTGAGTGAAATATAGGTTGCCAGAAGGGGTGTAATATACAAAAAGCATGGAAAGACAGAAAGAACAAGATTGTGAAAGGTATTAAATGCTAAACAAATGAGTTTGCTTTAAGTCAAGAGGTAATAGGGAGTCACTTGGGCTTATTATCACATATATTCCCTCTATCTGGTTAGTTTGATATAAAAGAAGTCCCCAAAATATTAGGGTAATTTTAAGCATATATTAAAAGTGTAGCTATATGTATATGCATATATAATTGTATTTATATAAATACACAATTGCACTGACATATACATATATAAATGCACACATATATAATTAAATATAGACATTAATGTAATTATTTAATTAACATATAATGTATGTGTGATGCAATTGAGGGAATTGAAGCAATTGAGGAAACCACACTGATTTCATATTAACACAGTTTCTGATCTAGCTCAATTCCCTTTCAATTCTATTATGGGTCTAGCTTAAATTCTGTTTTGTGAGAAAACTTTGTTGCTTTTTTTTTAACCTAGTCCTGTGTGACTGGGAAGCTGGGTCATGTCTCTCTGGTGCTTAGAGACCCTTAACTAAGGACTTAAGTTGTGTACTGACCAAAAAGCCACTCATATCCAAAGTTTGATGCAAGGAGTTTTCTCACAATTATATATTTCAAGTAACTCATATGTCTTATTGGAAAACTGTCCCAGTACTAATAAATCAATTGTTTCCATGTTCCTTTGATTAAATATAGTCATGTGCGTGGAGTAGGATACCTCTTCTTGTATTTCAGTGAATTGTAGCTATTGGCTGTCTCCCTCCCAATTTGGAAAGTTCTTAGTCATATCTCCAATTAGAAACAAGATTAACTAATTTGGAATCCTGGTTACTAGTTCTCTTTTAATTAATTGGATATATTTAATTGTTTTTAATGCATAAAAATTAGTCTCTAAATACTTGTCTTCTTCCTACCTTCCACTCAGTGCCTGCTGTGTTTGTTAACCCAACTATTTCCTTCTGGATTTCCTGCCATCATTGCTCCATAACTTAGATATAGAACACCCTATACTTACCTTCCTGATATCCCCCATACAGAATTGTGCTAGTGTCCTGCTAGAACATTATCTTTGGAATCTGAATCCTGACTCTGTTACTTCCTATGATTATGAACTTGAGCAAGTGATTTAATTTCTTTGGCCCTCAGTTTTCTCATCTATAAAATGAAGGGATTTGTCCATTTGACCCTGCATTTCTCTTTAAAAGAAATGTTTTCCTGTGTCTGGCTCTCAGCAGCTCCCTAGTGACTGTAAGAAGCATTATTCCACCAACTCAACAGATTTGTTTTTAATATGCAGTGTATTACCTCCTAATTTTTGCCTTCTTAGAAGTGATAAATAAGCCATATAGAAAAACACAATCCACTATAAGTTATTTTGTAAATTAAAATAATTATTTGATTTTATTTTAAAAATACATTTTATTTTGGGATATTTTATGGTGAAGGAAAATCCTGGATTCAGAATTTAAATTTATCCCTTTCAACATTTGCATCCTATGCAACACATATTTAAGTACATATTGAACATGGAACTTTGATATTTAACAAAAGTAAAACTTATCAAAAAGAACATTTTGGGAGGGGCAGAGCTAAGATGGTACATTAGAGGCAGCAATATAGTCAAATGCTCCCAACATTTCCCTCCAAACAACTTTAAAATAATACTACTAATCAAATTCTGGAGTGGCACAGTCAACAAAAGGCCAGGATGAGACATTTTTATCCAGCCTAAGACAATTTAGGAGGTCAGCAGGAGAGGTCTGTGATGCTGGGCTTGGGGCTGACTTAGAATCCAAACTTCAGCAGCAGCAGTGGGCCTTCCTTAAATAAATTATGAGAGGAGCATGGACAGGGACACCAGCAGTAACGGCTTTGAAAGCTCTTAGCCTAGAGACTGTAAGGAGTTTGTACAACTGACTTAGGGAGAGATTACCAGGAAACCTTTGCTGTGACTGGTGCAGCTGGTGCTGATTGATAACTCTATGGCCCATATGCAGTTTGTGGTTGTAGTTCCAGGATAGAGAGGGACACTACTGACGGGAGGGAGGGGGAGGAGGAGCCCTGGTCCCAGTTCCAAAGCAGAAAGTAGCACAAGTACTTGCAGTTGAAAGAAAGCAGATGAAGGGTTAAGAGGAATACCAGCATTTGAAGCTTCAGGGAAGAAGAAGAACTTCCTGGGTAAATATCAAGCCAAATACAAGAAGAGTGATAACCATATCTTTCTCCTGATGACATAATAATAACCTTGATTTTGAAAAAAATAAATTGAATGAGGTATAAATGGATCCCTTAAGAAAAAATTCCCTAGGACTAAATGGATTTAGCGGCAAATTTTATCAAATAATTTATGAACAATTGATCCACATATTATATAAATTATTTAGGAAAAAATAGGCAAAGAAGTTTTTTTGTTTTTGTTTTTTTACCAAGTTCATTTAATGAGATAAATATAGTGTTCATACATGAACTATGGAAAGCAAAAACAGAGAAAAAATTATTAACCAATTTTCTTAATAAATATTTATGCCAAAAATTTTCAATATTAGCAAGGAGATTGTAACAATATATTCCAAAGATGATATTCTACAACCAGGTGAGATTTATACCAGGAATGCAGTGTAGACTTAATATTAGAAAAAAACTATCAGTGTAATACTGTTCTGGAAATACTAGGTGTAGCAACAAGATGAGAAAAAAGAAATTCAAAGAAGACAAATAGGTAATGAGCAAACAGAACTATTACTCTTTGTAGATGACAGGATGGTATACTTAGAGATTGACAACTAGGTGGCACAGTGGATAGAGTGCCAGGTCTGGAGTCTGGAAGATCTGAATTCAAATCTGGCCTCAGACACTTACTATCTGTGAGACCTTTGGCAAGTCACTTAACCCAAGTCACTTCCTGATCTGGAGAAGAAAATAGCGAACTACTCCATTATCTTTGCCCCAAAATATGTGTTGCAAAGAGTTGGACTTGACTGAAATGACTAAAAAGCAACATACTTAGAGAACAGTATTTCTATATACTACTGACAAAACCCAGTAGCAAAAGATAGGAAGAAAAATTTGATTTAAAATTAAGACAGACAATATAAAATATTTGGTAGTTTACCTGCCAAGACAAATCTGGTGATTATGTGAACACAATTACAAAATATTTTTCATACAAATAAAAATAGATCTAATCAAGTACAAAATTATCAATTGCTCATGAGTAGTTTGAGCCAATTTAACAAAAATGACAATTCTAAGTTAATTTATTTTTTCAGTGTCACACCAAACTACCAAAGAATTATTTTTATAAAGTAATCAAAAATTGGAGTTTTGAAATATTATAACCATTCTGGAAAAAACTTGGAACCATGTGCAAAAAGCTATAAAATTCCACTTACCCTTTGACCTAGCAATACCTTTAATAGCTCTGTATTCCAAAGAAATCAAAGAAAAATGAAAAATCTTATTTGTATAAAAATAATTATAGCAGCTTCTTTTTGTTGTGGCAAAGAATTGGAAAATTAAAGGAGTAGATCTCAAAGAGGATGGGCAGAACAAGGTGTGTTATATGACTGTGATAAAATACTATTTTTTCCATAAGAAATGATAAATAGGATGGTTTCAGAAAATCCTGAGAAGACTTATATGAATTTGTGCAAAGTGAATTGAGCAGAATCAGAAGAACATAATAGAGCAACAGAAATTATATCAATGTCTATATATTTATAAATATACATATATGCATAGTTATATACACATATACATATATATACACATGCATGTACATATGTCTGTGTGTTTTTATTAAGGTTCATTGATACTAACATTCATAGATTAAGAGGAGCTATATGACTGCACACCACTGCTTTCTAAATGTATGGTGAAAACATTCGAATTTTCTGATGCGTTGTTATTCTTTGTGATACTTTGTTCTCTACATCTGATTCTTTTCAGTCAAATACACTATTTCCTGAAAGTTTAGAAACTGTTTCATACAATGAAACAAATTCTCATATCTATACCCTTGGAATGAATTAATTACTTATGAAAATTGCGTTAACTTTTGTAGGTGATTCAGATAGCACTGAATAAATTATTTCAGTACAATAACTTGTCTTTTGTCTCTTAAATGATTAGCAGTGGGGCAATATTAATCTAAGGAAATTGTGTCTTCCAACTCTTAGATTAAATGTCAAAAAGAACTACAGGTTTTATTGTTATTATTGTATATGAATATCATCTTATGGATTTGATAATTGACACAGAGAGTTGTGTCAAAGTAAGGGAAGCTTTTGCAAGTAACCCTGTTGTTTTCACTCTATACCGCTTCTAAAATTTCATGGGTCGTGGGACATAAAAGTCAACATTACCTGGAATGTAGGCAAGAATGATTTTTGAAATATGAAAATCCTTAATTTGATCTTGTCTACCCTCTGTCTCTCTACTGACACAAGACTTTTCACATTTCTTGTTATTTTGTGATTTCAATTCTGAAATAATCACTCACTTAAAATTGCATTCTACAAAATTAGTATTGATAACTTAAACTAATGGCCTCTTTTATTTTGGGGATTTCATTCTATTTGACCTCTCTGCAGCTCTTGACCTTGGTGACCATACTGTCCTACTGTGTACATCCTACTAACTGGGTTTTCATTTCATTGCTTTTCCTTGTTCTTCTCCAATGAGGCTCATCCATATCCTGTCTACTTTGTATTGTTCTGGAACCTCCTTTCTTTCTTCTCTATACTTCATGTTGGTGAACTCATCAGTCTTGAAGTGTTTAAATATAGAGATGATTCATAAAACTACAAATCCAGAAGCAATCTCTTTCCTGAGCTGTGGTTCCATATCACCAACAATCTACTGGATATTTTCACCTAGAACATCCCATTAGTATGGGGACTAAACCTACAATTTCAGAGAAATGGAGAATTTGAGGATGAGAAAACTATTTATCAATGTATGGTGATGCAGTGTGTGCAATTTGTTGTCTTAGAAATTTACCTAGAGAACTAGAATAGTTCAATGACTTGTCTGGAATCACACAGTCAGTAGGTATCAGAGTTGTGACTTGACCATAAGTTTTCCTAGGTCTTTTACACGTCTCACACTTAACATATTCAAAACTGAATTCATCTTTTCTCCTAAAGCCACCCTCTTTCTAACATCTCGATTTCTGTGAAATGTACCAGCATTCTTTATATTTGTCTCCTCAGCACCTAGCACATTTCTTGGCACATAGCACAATATTAAATATTTATTGGTTGAATGATCTTCCTCAGCACCAGGCATGGAGATTTTCTTATGATAGATAATAAATGGAAGTAGAAAGAAAGAAAGAAACTGAGGGAAAGTAGTTTGCCACTATGCCATATTTTTGCCTGTGAATATGCTAGTAAACACGTTAACATTTTGGTACTGACCTCAGGTTTGCAGATATATATATTCTACCTGACTATATATGCATGAAAACTATTCCTAACATGGCGGCATGGTTAACACTCAGTCAGGAATTAAAGTGCTTTGAATAGATAAGCAGACTTCCTGAACACAGCACATTCTCACAATCCATCCTTTTGCTTCCACTAATTCACAGCAGTCTTGTGGTAGATAAATGAGATGCATTTGTAGGAAGTAACCCACAAGTCAGTGCACATTTCCTTGCAAAACAGGCCTATTGCATTTCTAAAACTATTACTGTATGGCATAACTTCTTAAATCTGCTTCTCATTTGATAACTAGCTTATGGAAGAGGGGGTGGACTTTAAGTGTGGAAAATGAGAATAAATTTAAAGTTGAGTGACTCATAATTTATATGGTAATTCTGACATTTAAATAAGCATTTATAAGCAATATTCTGAAAAATGGTATTGACGTGCATAACTCTCATCACCACATACATTTCAAATTCATTCAGTTTATCCAGGGCACTTTGAAATTCTGGGAAGTTAACTGGCCACAACATAACAGGAAAAAGTCAGGGTTGTGATTAATAGAGGAGTGTAGGACATTCAATGTAGGAAATTTTCTGAAAAAGAAAACACTGGGGATCAAAATGAGAATGATAAGTGATTTCAACACTAACTGATTTTGCTCAAGATTTATAGGGCAGGAAACAAACCTTAAGAGAGTTTTGTTAGATGTAATTACCATACTGAAAACAGCCTAGGGGTAGGGAAACTGCAGCATCCTCTGAACAAGTGAAAGCACCCAAAAGGGACACATGAAAATTGGAGTGGTCAATCACTGTTGCCAATGAGGTTTCAAAGAGCCAATGTAGAGAATTAACTTATCCAGTGGGGGTCTCCCTCTCTAGCTCAGAGACAGATTATAAGACATCTTACCAGGTGAACTACAGAGCAGAATGGCATAGGGCAGGCCACTGACTTTCATGGGCATCAAAAGGACAGGGTTCATGCCCCAAGTTTTCTACTTAATAACTGTGACATTTTGCAAACATCCCTTACTCCTTCTGTGCTTCAGTTTTATGAACATTGTAATGGGGAGGGAGTACTATGTACTCTGCCTAATTATAGTTGTCTTTTAATGAAAATAAAATTATATAATGTATACTAAATATTCTGTACAACAGAAGGAAAATGCCATACAGATATGTGACTATAGTTAACATTATTTTCTTTAGTATTGTTGAAGAAGGACCCTAAAATGAAAGTATTATTATTATTATTTCCAAATTTTTATCCTTCCTATAGAAATTTCTAATCCTTAAGTCATATGAATGTTCAAAAAGAGACTGTTAATGTAAAAATAAAATCATTTTCTCGATAACTCACACATATAGTTTACAAAGTGTGTTCTGTTTAATAGTACTGTGAATTAGGAATTATGGTTATGATTATTCATATATTACAGATGTGAAAACTGAAGCACAAAAATAAAAGTATCTAGATTAGAGTCTTAGTAATTAGCAGAGGAGGGAATTAAAATTAGGTCTTCTTATGCTAAATCTAGGACTTTTTCCAATTAATCA
>JAQQSV010018496.1:0-11388 GCA_028646515.1 Pseudochirops corinnae | reverse complement strand
TTTGGGAAAATTGGAGAAGAAGGAGTCCTACCAAATTCTTTTTATGGGACAAATATGGTACTGATACCTAAATTGGGAAGAGACAAAATAGAGAAAGAAAATTACAGACCAATTTCCCTTATGAATATAGATGCAAAAATTCCAAATAAAATATTAGCAAAAAGACTACAGCAAATCATCACAAGAATAATATACTTTGATCAGGTAGGATTTATTCCAGGAATGCAAGGGTGGTTCAATATCAGGAAAACTATCAGTATAATTGATCATATCAACAACAAAACTAGCAGAAACCATATGATTATCTCAATAGTTGTAGAAAAGGCTTTTGACAAAACACAACACCTGTTCTTTTAAAAACATTAGAAAGTATAGAAATAAAAAGAGTCTTCCTTAAAATAATAAGTAGCATCTATCTAAAACCATCAGCAAGTATTATATGTAATGGGGATAAGCTAGAAGCATTTCCAATAAGATCAGGGGTGAAACAAGGGTGTTTACTACCACCCCTCTTATTCAATTTGGTACTAGAAACATTAGCAGTCACAATAAGAGAAGAAAAAGAAATTGAAGGAATCAAATTAGGCAAAGAAGAGACCAAGCTATCACTCTTTGCAGATAATATGATGATATACTTAGAGAATCCTAGAAAATCAAGTAAAAAACTACTTGAGATAATAAACAAATTTGGCAAAGTTGCAGGATATAAAATAAACCCACATAAATCCTCAGCATTCCTATATATGTCTAATGAAATCCAACAGCAAGAGATAGAAAGAGAAATTCCATTTAAAGTTACTGTAGACATTATAAAATATCTGGGAATCTACCTGCCAAAATAAACCCAGGACTTATATGAACACAATTACAAAACACTTTTCACACAAATAAAATCAAATTTAACTAATTGGAAAAACATTAGTTGCTCATGGCTAGGTCGAGCTAATATAATAAAAATGTTAATCTTACCTAAATTAAATTACATATTTAGTGCCATACTAATCAAGCTACCAAAAAAATTACTTTGTAGAGCTAGAAAAAATAGTAGCAAAATTCATCTGGAAGAACAAAAGGTCCAGAATATCGAGGCTACTAATGAAAAGAAATGCTAGGAAAGGTGGCCTAGCCATACCAGATTTAAATTTGTACTACAAAGCAGCAGTTATCAAAACTACTTGGTACTGAATGAAGAATAGAGCAGTGGATCAATGGAATAGGTTGGGTACATGAGACTCAGCAGCCAATGACTACAGTAATCCACTGTTTGATAAACCCAAAGACCTGACTTTTGGGGATAAGAACACACTATTTGACAAAAACTGCTGGGAAAACTGGAACATAGTATGGCAGATATTGGGCATAGACCAATATCTAACACCGTACACCAAAATAAAGTCAAAATGGTTACACAATCTAGGTATAAATGTTGATACCATAAGCAATCTAGGAGAGCAAGGGATAGTTTACCCATCAGATCTATGGAGCAGGGAAGATTTCATGATAAAACAAGAGCTAGAGAGCATCACAAAATGCAAAATGGATAATTTTGATTATATTAAGTTGAAAAGCTTTTGTACAAAGCCAATGTTACCAAGATTAAAAGGGAAGTGGGAAAATTGGGAAATAATTTTTTACAACCAGTGTCTCTGATAAAGGCTTTATTTCTAAAATATACAAAGAATTGAGTCAAATTTGTAAGAATACAAGCCACTCCCCAACTGATAAATGGTCAAAGGATATGAACAGGCAGTTCTCAGAAGATGAAATTAAAGCTATAAGCATATGAAAAAATGTTCCAAATCACTAGTGATTAGAGAAATGCAAATCAAAACAACTCTGAGGTACCACATCTCACTGGCCAGACTCACTAAGATGACAAAACAGCAAAATGATAAACGCGAGAGAGGATGTGGAAAAATCGGAACACTAATGCATTGTAGGTGGAGCTGCAAACTGATCCAGCCATTCTGGAGAGCAATCTGAAACTATGCCCAAAGGGTTATAAATAAGTACATACCCTTTGACCCAGCAATACCACTTCTAGGGTTATATCCCAAAGAGATCAGAGAAGTGGGAAGAGGACCCGTATGTACAAAAATATTTATCACGGCCCTTTTTGTGGTGGCAAAAAATTGGAAATCAAGGGGATGCCCATCAATTGGAGAATGGCTGAAAAAGTTGTGGTATATGAGTGCAATGGAATACTACTGTGCTATAAGAAATGAGGAATAGATGGACTGGAGAGACTTATATAAAGTGATGCTGAGCTAGAAGAGCAGAACCAGGAGAAATTTGTACACTATCACAGACACTAGTTAGTAGTGATGACTAACTTCAGTAGACTGGGCTCCTCTCCACCCAGGACAACTCCAAAAAACTCATGATTGAAGGAGATATCCACATCCAGAGAAGGAGACAAAGAGTCTGAGAGCAGATTGAAACAAACTACTTGTTCTCTTTCTTTTTCTTGTCTTGTTTTGATAACTCTCTGCCACTGATCATTCCATCAGTTACAATCCTTCTTTACAACCTGACTAATGATCAATGGGAAGATATCTGTAGATCCTATATTCGAGTGCATGCCACCTTGATGGGGGGCAGGGAGAGGGAAGGGGAAAAAATCTGAAACTCAAGGGACTGTGGAACTGAATGTTGTAAACTAAAAGTAAATAAACCAAAAAAAAAAAAAAGATATGAACAGAAAAAAAAATACCTTTTTTTTTTAAGTTGATTATACATTACTTTCTTTTACAGTCTACATTCCAGCCTGGCCTATTTGTTGTTTTCTATTATACTCCATCTCTCATCTCTGTGTCTTTGCATAGGACACACACACAGATACACACACCCATGCCTGAAATGCTCTCCCTCCTCATTTAGGTCTATTGGAACTGCTAACTCCCTTTAAAGCTTAGTTCAAGTACCACCTCAAAGAGGAGACATTTCTGGGTGCCTCTGGTTATTAATGTCACTCCTTACCCTACGCCATGCCACTCCATTGTACATTTACTTATCTGGGTACAGGGTATTTCTTCTGGTAGAATATAAGGTCCTGGTGGGAAGGAATTATCTCCTTTCTGTCTTTGTTCCCATGGTGCTTAATAGAATACTTGACATGTAGTAAACACTTGATAAATGCTTGTTGGAAATCTGTGTGATTTTTAGACTGGTCACTAAATTTCCCTAAGTCTCAGTTTTCTTATCCAAATATAATAAGGGTTAAGATTTAGATTTCTCTGAAAGCAAAACAAAACAAAAATAAAACCAGAAACCAAGGACAATTCTCTTTCCCTCTCCCTCCCTCTCTCTCTCTCTTTCATCCCCCCCTCTCCGCATGTGTGTGTGTGTGTGTGTGTGTGTGTGTGTGTGTGTGTGTAAAAAGAACCTTCCAACTATAGATGTATGACCCCATGAATTGAATTGGATTGAATTGAATGTCCAGAGAAGTAGGTAAAATGAGAGTAGGGTTTATGAGCAGAAATATGGCAGGTGCCTTGAACCCAGCCTGTGACATTTGAAAAGAGTTCAGAAGCCAATGGATTAGCAGTAGATGAAAGAGCTGGAATGGCAGCTGTAAGAGGGAAATAGGGACAAAATGCAGTCACAGCAAAATAAATGAATGAATGAATGAATGAGTGAATAGATAGATAGATAGATAGATAGATGGATGGATGGATGGTGAATGAATGAATGAGTGAATAGATAGATGGATAGATGGATGAATGATGAATGAATGAATAAATGAGTAGATAGATGAATAGATAGATGGATAGATGGATAGATGCATGGATGGATGCATGGATGGATGCATGGATGGATGGATGGATGGATGGATGAATGAATGAATGAATGAATGAATGAAAATTTTAAAATGCAGTCATAGCAGGTGAAATGAGAAGTGAGAGATGGTTAAACAGGTTAAAAAGAAGTAGGAGGTAGAAGTAAAATCTTGGTGGTAATGATGGGATAGAAAGAGAAGACAGAGAGGAAGAACAGAAATTCAGACTCTAGTGACCCTGGTAAGTCCAGACTATACAAATTTCCATGCATTATATCTAGATCCCTGAAGATCCAAAATAATCTAGATCAGTGGTCTCTCATATTATGGCCTATGGCTTCTGGGGATTTAGTAACCACCTCCAGGGTATCAAAGTCCCAAGAAATATGTGTTTGCCCAATCCAGGGATTAGAAGACAAGTCATATCCCACCCACAATGTGACAAATAGATCTTGTGTCCAAAACAATCACTGCCTTTATCCCCTCCATTGCCAACCATTCCAACCCTTTTTAGGTCTGGGAGGCTTTTCCATTGAGAGGATGTTATCTTCTTCCCCAAGTATCTTTCCTTGAGAGTAGAAAATAGGAGGAGTGCCAATAATACACTCAGACAAGAGCCTTGTTCACATAATTCTTAGCAGCTGCTGTCATTTACAACAAACTAGGTCAAAACTTTACACATGTTACATTTGAGCCCACAACCTTATCAAAAGGAATGAGTCAGAAAGAAATATGATGTATACTGCCTATGACCTTGGTGACATACCAAAACAAGAGGCAAGTCAGGGGTGGGGAATACATAATACCGTCATAAAATGTGAACGCTTGTCATTTGTGGCTTAGATTATATGGCCTCTGTGGTCACTTTCAATGCATAAATACTATGCTTCCATGAAAAATTTCATTCATTGTACTTGCTTTTGGGATCATAGGGCAGATGTTTGAATCAACAAGGGCACAGTTGCTAGAACTGGGAGAGGCACTTTCAAGGATTAAGGGTAGGGCTAAAATATAATTACATTTTATATTTTAATATTTAATTTCATATTCAAAACCAGAATGTGGAAAAACAAGGGGTAGATTCTCCTTTTGAAGCCCAACCATTTCACAGTCCATCATCGTTCAGAAAAGAAAGCATTTCCAGGTTTGGGGCTAACACTTTTGAGAGTCCTCTAGTGGTCAAGAGGGATATTGCAAATCCTAAAAGGTTGCTACCTGTGCATATCTGGTCCAACAGGGAAGAACAGATGGGATTAGAGAACCATCAAATGGCCAACTCACTTGACTAGATACTCATATATGTAACAAAATATAAGCCAACATCCTCAAGTGAACACCACACATGTATGTCACATGTATATGTTTTTGTCATGAAACTAAAATGGAAACAAATCCAGAGTGATACATGCTATAGCAACAATCAGATCATAAGCAGGAAGTATTTAAATTTCTATGAAAGAAAATCATTGGAAAAGTTAAGAAGGAGAATTTCAGAGTTCCAGTACATGCTCTGTCACTTTATGGCTTTAGGCAAGTCACTTCCTCTACCTGGGTCTCATTTCCCTCATTTGTAGAGGGATTAGATCATCTCAAATCTAGTCCTTCAAGATTTATCCCAGTGCCTGGAATATAATAAGCACTTAATAAATTCTTGTTGACTTAATTACTCTCTGGCACACATACTGAACAGTACCAACCAAACTTTTGCTCTCATTTGAAGAAATTTATTTATCAAAAGGGTAGATGACCTTTCCCCTCTATAGAGATAATTTTTGCTCAAAGGTGAAATTCCTAAGAGTATCAATATCTGAACCTGCCTTTGCAAATATACAGATAATATACCCTACAAATGAGTTTGGATAATAAAATCTAAATCTAAATCTAAACCTAAGTAAAACATAAAAATAATATAGTAAAGAGCACACTCATGATCATGAAAGAATTTTTTTTTCTTTTTTTGTCAAAAGTACCTACTTTCCTAAGACGCAGAGCAGGAAGGGACCTTAAAGATCATGTTATCCAAAGCCCTCAATTTACATTTGAGGAAGCTGAAAACCACAGAGGGTAAGAGACTTGCCCAAGGTCATAGAGGTGGTGGGTAGAAAAACTGGGATTTGAACCCAGGTATTCTGATTTCTAATCCAATGTTCTTTCCACTGATGCCTGTCACCTCCTCCAACTTCTTAACCCCAAACCCCAAATTGGCTTTACGGGAAGGTATACCATATGCAGCTTTGTGGTTTACTGTTTACTCTTACTTGACTAGACATTAGTCCATTCAACTAAAGTTCATACTAGCGTAGCAAGCACTGTGTCCCATACCCCAGACTCTGACAGCTCATAATTAAACCATTTGAATCAATGGTTGCATTCATATTTTCCTGCTCCCTCCAACCATATAAGGAAATTATAAGGATTCACAGAACATTCATGTACAGCAAGTTCTCAGAGCTCCTCAGAGTAAAGGAGCCACATTTGGATACATTAAACAAGGTACTATTGTTATGGTCTGAATTTCTAAGGAACAGTGAAAACCTATGTGCAAAATCCACATCTACTGTCAGATTTGCAAAGCCAAAAGGAAGTCATGCATTGCACAATTATCTAATCCTCAGTCTGTCATTTAAAGCTCTCAACAATATGGCTTCCATGTACCTTCCCAGTATTTTATTTTCTTATTATTCCCCAAGAAGCACTTCCCATTCTAGTCAAATTGGCCTGCTGATTGTTTCTATTATGCAACGTTCTATCTCCCATCTCTATACCTTTTAATAAGTAGTCCCCCAAGTCCCCGTTGTACTCCCTCCTGACCTCTGCCTTGTAAAATCTGTCCTTTCCCCAAAACACAACTCAGGTGCCACCTACTGGAGGTCTTTTCCGATCTCCCTTCTCTGCAACCCTATCCCCTCACCTTCCTTACTAAGGCACTTTGCCTGTTGAAGTAACTTTGTATATATTTTTTAAATTTACTTACATGTTGTATCTTCCCAGGAGAATGTAAACATCTAGAGAGTAGGAAATAGTATCTTTTTTGTGTCTGTGTGTCACCTAACACAATGAGTGCTACGAACTCGGTAAGGAACTAAGAAAAAAAAAGTTGAATTAAATTGCAGCCACTGACTGAATTAGTTAAATAATCCTTATTGCCTGACTAGATTGCTCCATATTCTTGTGATCAAGCTTCCAAGTATCTTCATAGATCTGGACTAAAGACTCATATGACATGTGCTGACTATTTCAATTCAATCAAGCCAAACCATTTTTGGTCACCCTTGTAATGCTAAACTTCAGCCACCTTAACTAAAAAGTCAAACAAAGAGGTAACAAGGACAGAGTCTACATATGCATCTCTCCAGTATGATTTTCAAGAGACAAGAAATGTTCAGGACAAGGGTATTTGACCAATGTTAGGGGAAAGTTAACTTTCTCTAAAGAAAGATGATGGTACAACTACATCTTGCACATATTGGTGATGACACAAGTAAGTTTCCTGCTTCCTACCTTTTCTTCTTATATGAGAACACAGCAGGAAGATGGTTTATTGTAGCAGGGCTTTGACAGTCACTTTAAAAATCATAACTAGAAAGTCAGCTTCTTTTTTGTATGTGTTTTTGTGTACTTTTTCCCTTTCATTGGTTTCAAATCAAGACCTAGTCCTGAGGATTTAGGTCATTTTTGTACAACAGTTGCTTTACTGATTTTTGATAAAGAAAAAAATACATCCCACACTATTCAGAATGAAATGAATGTAGAAACTGCCTATTACCATTCAATCCCTGTTATGAGATTTTAGATGGGATTTAAAGGAAGCCAGGAAAGTCACTAAGCAGAGAAAGTGCTCCAGGAGTGGAAGACAGCCAGAGAAGATGTTCAGAGCTGAGAGATAGAGTGTCTTGTTAGAATAGCAAGGAAGCTACTGTCATTGGATCAAAGAGCACGTGGTAAGGAGTAAAGTATAAGAATACTAGGAAGGAAGAAGGAACCCCAAACACAGAAACATTGTATTTGAACCTGGAGACACTAGGGAGCCACTGGAGTTTATTGAGTAGGAGAATGAAATGGTCAGACCTGCACTTTAGGAAAATCATTTTAGTGACTGAATGGAGGATGGATTATAATGGAGAGAGGCTTAATATGGATACACCCTCCAGCAAGCTATTGGAATAGTCCATGTGTGAGGTGATGAGAGCTTGAACCAGGATGGGAGCAGTATCAGAGGAGAGGAGTACATGTGAGCGCTGTTGCAAAAGAAAAAATCATCAGCCTTGGCAACAGATTGTATACAGTAGAGAGAAAAATAGTGAGGGGTTGAAGCTAACTCCTTGGTTGTGAGCCTGATAAACTGGAAGGGTGGTGTTGCTTTCTACAAAAACAGGGAAGGAGAGAAATGAAGTCTTAGTGGGAAAGATAATGAGTTCTGTTTGAGGCATGTTGAGCTTAAAATGTCTACTGGACATCTAAAATGCCAACTGGACAATTTGGAACATTTGAAAGGCAGTTGAAGATGTGAAGATGACAGCAGAGAAGTTGGGCAAGACAGGTAGATTTAAGAATCATCAGCATAAAGATGATAATTAAATCCATGAGAACTGGTGAGATCACCAAGTGAAGTAGTACAGAGAACGAAGAGAGGAGGGATCAGAATAGAACTCTTTGGTAAACCTGTGGTTAGAGAGAATGATCTAGATGAAGATTCAACAAAGGAGATTGAGAAGGAACAATCAGATAAGGAAGAGGACGATCAGGAGAGAGTGTTGTCCCAAAAATCTAAAGAGAACATAGTATCAAGGATAAGAGAGTGATCAACAGTGTCAAAAGCTGCAGAGAGGTAGAGGAGAATGAGGGCTGAAAAAAGGACTTTGGATTTGGCACTAAGATATCATTGGTAACTTTGGGAAGAGCAGTTTTCGGTAGAATGATAATGTCATAAGAAGGATTATAAGGGGTTAAGAAAAAAGTGGAGCAACTATTATAGACAGCCTTTTCAAGGAGTTTCACCATAAAAGTCAGAAGAGATATAGGATGATGGTTAGCAGGAATACAAAGATCAAATGAAGGTTTTTTGAAGATGAAGGAAACATGACACATTTATAGCCAGTAGGGAAAAAGCCAGTAGACATAAAGAGAGTAAAAATAAGAAATAGAGTGAGAAGGACAGGGGGCAATCTGTTCAAGGACATGAGGCAAAATATGATATCAGAGGGATTAGCCAGCCTTAAGAAGGAGTAAGGTCGCCTCATCATGTGAGACAAGGGTGAAGGAGGAAATAGTAGCAGAAAGTATATAAAGGATATGAGATGGGGAAGAAGGAAAAAGAGGAAACTCAGAGAAAGGGCTCAATTTTTCTATAAAATATGAGACAAAGTTCTCAGCTGAAGACAGTGAGAAGAGGGGGAAGTCATGGGGAGTTTGAAGAGGGATGAAAAGGTTTGAAAGAGCTTCTATGGAGAGAGGATAGTGAGCCAATACGGCAGGCATAGAAGGATTGCCTATTAGCTGTGAGGGGTCCAGTTGAGGTTTATAACATGAATTTGCTGTAGATTCAGTCAGAATGGTTACATAATTTTCTCCAATTTAATTCAACAACATAATGTGTAGGATCAAAGGTGGCAAATGATGGGGGCAACCTAGTTTTGAGCCTTGGCAGGGCATAATTGGTGAAATAATAAGGAGGTTAGGAATTAAAGAGAAGAGGGTAGTATAAAATTAAACAGGTTCACCAAAGGGTCAACGTGGAGAAAAAATAATGGCAAGTGAAGGGGAAATGGTCTGGAAAAGATTTGAGGAATCAAGGAACTAGACATCACGGTACAGACAAAAAAGTAGGCTCTTATAAGGGAAGGCAGAGGCAGAAGTGAAAAGCCAATAAATCATGGTAGGATAAGGGGATTTTGGAATTTTTGAATATGGCACATTTTGAGGTGAAAGCAAGACAAAAGGTATGACTATCTTTTGGTGTGAAAGAACAGGTCATAGGAAATGAGGAGGTTCAATTACTGAATGGTTAGGGGTTTTGGAGAGTAAATATGTACCTTGAAGTCCAATGGTAGGTGGGGTGAGTTTGGGGAAATGCCTTACAAATTCAATGATGCCAATCCAGTACCCTCTAATTTTAGCAACACCTAAAGCAAGGCCTGGGTTGCCCTGCTCTGGCTATACCTCTAGGCCAACTCCTAAACAGGCTTAGCTTCTGGGTCTCCCTACTCAAACATGTCTTTTTCCGTACTGCATGAATAATTTACTTTCTCATTTATTTTATTCTGAAATTATACTTAGAAATATATTTGGATCAAGAAGCATCCCTCTTTCAGCAAAAGAAAATACTTTTGACATCCTTAAGGGGTTAGCCCATATCAACAGAAATTAATTCAACTAGATTTTTTTCTTCCAGACACCTAGCTGAGATGGGCAGCACTGAAGGAATAAGAATGCTAATAGAGGAAGAGGGGAGTAACTTGGTAATTAGCTGTGTGCATCACTTAAAGCAGTGGAATGGGCCTGTGTGCCATGAAGACTCATGCAACATAAAGGCATGGGAAGATACTAAGTAGCAGGAGAGGAATAAGGGAAGACAATTGGAAAAGTGCCAAAGAAAAATTTAGGCTTTCAAAATTTTGCCTTGGGCTAGCCATGAGCTCAAAAAGGAGGCAAGAAACTCTCCCTTTTCCTTCTCCCTTATGTACTGGTTGTATGGTCTCTGGTTTCCATGACCCAGAACTCCCAATAGCCTATTCATTATGGGTGAACTAGCCTTTTGTGGTCTGGTTGTGCACTGTCCCCTGTTCTCTGCCTCACAGAATCACTCTCTTCATTTTTAGAAAGAGTTCACGCTTCTATTTGAATATGTGTTTAATAGGAAGGAATATATGGGTAGAGCCCCTATCAGATTGCAAGCCGTGTTGGAGAGGGAAGGGGAGAAAACTGAAAACTTATGGAAGTGAATGTTGAAAACTAAAAATAAATAATTTAATTTTTTGAAAAAAGAAAAAGTTCGTGTGCATTTCTCTAAAGTGAAGTTTTTCCTGATCCCCACTACTGCTAGGGTGCTCCTTTCCTAACTGCCTGGTAATTCTTGGTGTTTCTTCTCTTTGTATTTATTCTGGATATGCTTATATATGCTCTTGTTGCCTCTCCTCTTGGAATGCAAATCCTTTGAGAGCAGGATTTTTTCATTCTCTATACATGTTTCCCCAGCACCTAGCACAGATCCCATCAATGAGTAAATTAATAATATGTGCTTTGTATTAATTAATTGATTGACTAACTGGGGGAGCCCTGACCCCTCCCTTTTTTTTTAAATGGTAAACATTTCAGAAAATTTCAAATACCAACTTAGCTATGAATTTGAAGATAGCTAGGTGGTATAGTGGGTAATTCAGGCCTCAGGTACTTAACTAGCTGTATGATTCAAAAGAAGTCACTTAACCTCTGACTGCCTCAGTTTCCTTATCTTTAAAATGGTGGTAATAATAGTAGTCAATTCCAGGGTTGTTGGGAAGAATATATGTGTCTGTATATGTGTGTGTGTATATATATATATATATATACATACATATGTGTCTGTATATGTATATGTCTGTATGAGTATATGTGTGTATATGTATGTGTAT
>JAQQSV010018495.1:0-11388 GCA_028646515.1 Pseudochirops corinnae | reverse complement strand
TTTCTGTTTGTTTGTAACTTCTGTTTGTATTCTCTGAAGTTCAGGGTGCTGACTTTTCCCCTGAACTAGGTAAATAATATGTTTGATTAAACTAAGATTGTTAACCCGTTTTGAGTTGCTTTCCTTTAGAAAAGCAGATCTAAGAACCTGTGCTAGTAGCTGCCCTAGGTATGCTAGGGTGCTTGCTGATACATGTGTTTAAAATTTTTGCATCAATATTCATTAGGAAAATTGGACTATAATAATCTTTCCCTGTCTTACTCCTCCTGGTTTAGGGATCAGCATGTTATTAGTGTCATAAAAAGAATATGGTGAGACTCCACATATTTTTCCAAATACTTCCTTAAAAACTAGAACTGGACAAGTGGAAGCTAATGACTCTATGAGACATAAAAAATCACTCAAATAAAATCAAAAGGATGAAAAAATAGAAGAAAATGTAAAATACCTCACTGGAAAAACAACTGAGCTAGGGAATATGTCCAAAAGACATCATTTAAGAATTACTAGACTAAAGGAAAGTCATAACCAAAAAAGGAATCTGGACAGCATCTTTCAAGAAATTGTCAAGGAATACTGCCCTGATATCCTGGAACTAGTGGACAAACTAGTCATTGAAAGAATCTACCAATTACCTCTTGAAAAAGATCTCAAAATGAAAACTCCAAGGAATGTTACATCCAGATTCCAGAATTATAAGGTCAAGGAGAAAATACTAAAAGCATCCAGAAAGAAATAATTCAAATATCAAGCAGGCACAGTCAGGATCAACCAGGATTTAGCAGCATCTACATTAAAGGATTAGACGGCTTGGAATATGGTATTCTGGAAGCAAAGGAGCTTGGATTACAACCAAGAATCAACTGCCCAGAAAAACTGGGCATAATCTTTGAAGGGAAAATAAGGACGTTCAATGAAATAGGAGACTGTCAATCAATCTTGATGAAAAGACCAGAGGTGAACATAAAATACAGTCTTCAAATGCAAAACTCAAGAGAAGCATAAAAAAGTACAAAGAAAAAAAAACATTATTCATTACGATAAATTTGTTTACATCCCTACACAGAAAGATGATATTTGTAACTCTTGAGAACTGTATCTTTAATATGGCAATTAGGAGGGGTATACATAGACAGAGGGTTTGTATATAAGTTGACTTTGATGTGATATGAAAAAATTGAAGGTGAAATAAAATGGTTGTACTGGGGAAGAGAATAGGAGAGGCAAAATAAGATAAATTACATCACATGAAGAGACACAAAGGACCTGTTATAGTAGAGGGAAAGAAGGGAAGGAGTGAGCAGTATCTGAACTTTACTTTCATAGGATTTGACTCGAAGAGGAAATAACATACATGTTCAGTTAGGCATAGAAATTTATCTCACCCTATAGGGAAGTAGGAGGAGAAAGGTGAAAGAAAAAGAAAGGGGAACAAATAGAAGGGAGATCAGAAGGGGGGCAGAATTGGTAGCAGTAAAGGAAAAGAAAAAGGAGGGGGGCTGAGAGAAGGAAGGGCAGATTGAAGGAGACATTGATTAGAAGTGAAACAGCAGTGAGGAGGTTGTTTTTACTTGTAAAATGAGGTTATGGATTACAAAAACTTTAGTATGATGTATGATCCTGTGATTCCCATTTTATAGGCAATAACTTGATAAGTTATGAGGGTCAAATGATTTTTTTTTAATGGGAAAGGGAGATATGAACATGTTTGTAGGAGAGGGAAATGGTTCCAGGAGAGAAAAGACTTAAAATACTTAAGAAAAAAGGGATGTTAGATAAGACAATATAATGAAATAGACAGTAAGGAATGGGATTGTCAGTACAAGTGCAGAAATTAAATCTGGCAAAAAGGAAGGCAGTTTTGTACTGAGATTGCAGAGTATAAGGAAAAGACATGAAGATATCTGCTTCTGCTTTATGGAAGAGTTCACCCTATTGACATTCATAGTTTAGAGGGTAGAAGTCAAGGGAGTTCATCTTAGACAAATTTCCATCTTCTCCAGTGAATTAAGAGGTGAAGTAATTTGCTGAGTGAGTTTGAAAGTGGAAAATTAAGGCAGAAAAAAAAGAAGAAAAAGTTCCACTATGCTATTGTGGGGAATGTTGTAGAGAACTGATAAGACCTTAATATTATCACTGTGTAGTGGTTATGTATAATTTGAAGTTAAATTTCATTGTGTACCCAAGCAGCATGGTTTAATGATTTTCTTCAGCAATATTCAGATGTTTGGGATTAAGCATCAAGTAATCAGGTGATTGGATTTACACAGGATTAAAGGGTAGAAATATGGGAAAGGTGGTTGGGAAATGATGCAAGAATTAAGGGGTGAAAGTGAGGGTATCACTGTAGTCACTAAACATATCATTGCTTGGGTAGGAAGGGAAATGAAAAGTAGAACAAGATTTAAAGACTGGGATAATGAAGAGAAAAAAAACAATAGGCATGGGAGGGATCAAAGAATGAAAGGGACAGGAGGACAAGAGAGACAGAAGATAAGGTCAAAGGACTTATTTCAGTTTATTATCCTGAGTGAGGGTAGATGAATTGGATTAAATATTGGAGAACGTTACCATCTAATGCCAACTGATACAGCTTCTTTTTGCCGCAACACTCCTCCCACCACATTCCTGAAGATATCCTTGGTACATTTGTGGATGGTTCATTTCTAGCTTTTGTACTTAGAGATATTCAATGCCCCTGTCTTTTTTTTTTAATAAGATCAAGTTCTTAATAAACATGTGAATATAAAGTATGTTTTTGCAAATGATATAGAGAATAAAAATGGTCTTATTTCTGAATCTATTAATCAAAGGCAATGATGACATGATTCCCTTCTTGTTGCATTAACATATTTCACAATATCAAGTGGATGTTCTAGTGATGTGATTGGAATTCAGAATTCCTGTAAAGGCAGCAGCCACATTCCATATTATAATTGTCTTCCCCTGCAGTCCTGAATCACTCCCTCACTTGTTTGAGCATCCACACAAGTAGTTTACCACTTCTAAGTTCCTAGTCATTCAGCTACCAGATACTGTGTAGAACAGTTCTTACAAATTAAGCACGGTCTAGTACTCTGCATTGTTCAACTGACAGCATGGATTACCTTGTCCAGGTGTATTAGCATATTCCTAGTCAATGCCTTGAGCCCCCACAAATGTCTGCTATCACTATGTGGAGCTTCCTCTCTTATTTCCAGGAAACTCTGCACTTGAAGTCATTGGTAATATGGTAGGCCCAGGAGAAATGTCTGAGTTTTTGCCTTTCATTATATCCCCAGAATACAGTCCCTGTGTGGTGGGTGAAAGATGAAATGACTGAGTAAACCGGCTCTAACCCTAGGGTTCTATCAGTTGGAATTGATGTTACATGAAGAATGGAAAGTGGGGAGGTAGATTTGGGGGAGATAGCTAGCATTAGAAAGGATTAATAGTGATGTAGAATTCCAAGAAGAAAGTCCAATTTCATTTAATTATAGGAAGTAGGAGAGGAATAGCAATAATAATATCTATATAATTCTTTGTTTTCTTACAAAGTACTTGAATACCTTTTTTCATTCAAGCCATAAAATAATCCTGTGGGATAGATCCTGTTATCCACATTTTACAGATGAGAAAACAGAGGCTGAGACAACTTAAGTACCTTGCCTAGAGCCAGGTACTTAATGTGTCCAGAGCCAGGCTCAAATTTAAACTTTTTTTTTTAAATTTCAGATCTAGTACTGTCTACTGACTATATAATATAATGACTCTCAAAGATGTTGACCTAAGGGGTTGAGGAAGAAGGAGAATTTCTTAGTAATGAAAGAGGGTTCCATTATACTTACGCAATGCCTTATAATAGGAAAGCACTTTCACATACATTATCTTACTACATATTCACTTCCCCGGGCTGTCATTTATTCATCTATAAAATGAGAGGTTAGACTACATAATCTACTAGGTCTAGGTCTATGATCCTATGATCTCATTTGAACCTCACAGCAATCCTGTGATGTGGAAAGGCAAAAGATCATGACCCTCATATTACAGAAGAAAAAAAAAGTTACATGACTTTCCTAAAGTCATATAGGTAGTAAGTGGCTAAGCCATTACTACAACCCAGGTCTTATGAGTTCAATTCCATGGATCTTTCTTTTTACTATTCCAAGTAAACCACAGGTCACACATAAGGGAAGGTCTTTCAGCCATTTGCTGATTTTTTTTTAAAAGAACATTTTGAAATAACTCTGCTGCAAAGCTGAATGTTTCAATTTGGACAATGGAAGGGTAGCTATTTCAAGGTTAGTGAACTAAATGCCAACACTCACATATCTCAGGATTCATACTCATTTCTATAATGCTACTTATGACCCTCACTTGGTAACATCACCAGTAAGAATTTACAAAGTTTCGTTTCAGAAGATGAAGACATTCAATCCTGGAAAGCAGTTCTGTTTTGTCTCCCAAGAATAAAAATAAGTGACTCATACAATGAATGATGTAATTGTCCCTCAATGTCTGAACCTCTTCCAAAGGATCAGGAATTACCTCTTTTCTTTCTCTTGTAATCTGAAAGAGTAGTTTTCATGGCCAAGGGGGAAAGAGATGATTTGGCAATAGGCCTAAGTAAGCAAACTTGGAAGACTGACTTTAGTCAATGGCCATGAAAATTTCCAGTGGGTGACCCTGCATAAACGTCAGAATAATATTATAACCCTAGAGAGGTTTGCTATTTTTTTACAAAGAATTTAAGGTGAATGATCCATGAAATGTATCTTAAATAGATACTTTCAGCAGTATGGGAATCCAGCAACATTGATATTAAATGTGGCTTGTCCAGGCAAGATGCCAAAAAGATCATAGTAACAAATTCTCCCCACTCCCTATCATTTTAAAGTTGGTCTGTTTTTAAAACTGAGAACTATGGACAGCTGATTTCACTGATATCTGTCCTGACTGTTGAAATATATTTCTAATCATGATAGACAGAACCATCTCAGGGGGAGAGAAATTGCCAGAGCCCTATAGCTAAGTGAGAAATAGAATATGAATACATCAGAATATAAAGTACACTATCAATTGAAGTTTGAATTCCCAGGACTTTTTAACTTCCTCAAATGTAATAAGATCCTCTTTCTTCTTGGGCTCAGATGATATTTCTATCTACGCTTTAACTTTTCTCTTCCAAACTTGGATTTACCTTAAGAAATTCAATCCCTTTTCATGAACATGTCTCTCAGAAATGATCCTGTCATGTTGAGACAAACATATTCACTTCAGAAGGTATAAGTTGGCTTGGACATGGAAGAAAAAAAAATGACTACGACTATTCTCTCATTCAATATTCTGATGGCAGAATTATAGCCAAAGAAGAATAGGTCCTAGAAATATTTCAACACAATGTGAAACCTTACAGTGTTCATTAGTAGGCACTACATTTAAAAAGGACATTGATAAAATAGAGCATCATGGTATAGCAGAAAGAATACTGAATTAAGAGTATTGGAATACCAATTCTGTCATTTACTATTGTGATCCGAATCATCGTCTCACTATTGAAGGCCTCAGTTTACAGAAATCATATAAAAATAGATCTTAAGGGACCTCTAAGACCATATTGTCCAACCCTTTTTGTTTTAGTTGAAGAAACTGAGACTAGGGGTTGTAAGAGGCAGCTATTAATCATTAGATTTAGGATTTGAACCTATGTCTTCATAGTTAATGATGTCCCCCCCCTTTGAGTTCTCTTCTTCCTCTAAAATTTCTTTTTTTTAATTAAATGATTTGTTTATTTACTTTTAGTTTACAAGATTCAGTTCTACAATCCCTTGAGTTTCAAATTTTCTCCCCTCCCTCCCCCCCACCTCTTGCCATGGTGGCATGCAATCAAGTATAGGATCTGCCAATACTTTCACATCGGACATTAGTCTGGTTGTATAGAAGGGTTGTAACCAATGGAGTGAACAATGGGAAAGAAGAAACAAAGCCAAACATGGAAAAGAGTTATAGCATGTAGATTGCTTCAGTCTCCATTTAAACTCTGTTCTTTCTATATCTTTCTCTGAATGTAGACATCTCCTTCCATCTTGAGACTTGTAAAGTTGTCTTATAACTGCATTGTTGAGGAGAATTCAGTTTATCAAAGTTGGTCATCACACATTTAATGCGTCAGTGATTGTGTACAAATTTCTCCTGGTTCTGCTCTTCTCACTTAGCATCAGTTTGTATAAGCCTCTCTAAGTAAATATGAAGTCCATCTCCTCCTCATTTCTTATAGGACAATAGTATTCCATTACATTCATATACCACAACTTGTTTAGTCATTCTTCCATTGATGGGCATCCCCTTAATTTCCAGGTTTTTGCCACCACAAAGAGAGCTGCAATAAATATTTTTGTACATATGGGTTTTCCTCCCATTTCTATGATCTCCCAGAAGTGGTATTACTGGGTTGAAGGGTATACAATTATTTCTATAAGAGCCATTAAGAAAGTGGCTATACAAAAAAACAATTTTTGTTAAATGTTCAAAGCCTTTCATCAGCTGCCCTTCAAACTTTTCAATTTTCTTACACCTTACACCTTCACCAACATACTCTGTAATCCAGGAACATGGGCCTCCTTTCTATTCCTTACACAGTGGCCCATCTCCTGATTCTCTATATTTTCACTAGCCATCTCCTATGTCTGGAATTCTTTCCATCTTCATTTATGTTCTTGGTTTCCTGGTCTTTCTTCCTGGTCCAATCTTTCCACATCCTGCATCATGTTAATGCCTTAACTATTAATTAGTTCCAATTTATCCTGTATATTGCTTATTTGTACATAGACTTTTAGTTGCTATCTACTCCCATTAGACTGAGCTTCTTGGGCACAGGGATTGTCTTCCACTGTGCTTTGTATTCCCAGGGCTGAGCCTAGTGTTTGGCACATAGTAGGTTAATAAGTGTTTATTGACTGTCTGTCTTCCTGTATGCCTTAAAAGATATGATTGAATTAATAGAATTATACAAGATGAGTTCTCTATCTCACATAAAATAATAGACAATAAATTCCTATATAATAAATACACACCTAAAATCATCCTTGAGGAATTAACAAACCATACTGAAACTAGAATATAATACCAAAAACTATTATATACAATCTCACTGACAAATCATAAATTCATAGCAATTTAAAAGTAATATTTAGTAGATATTTCTATACCAAATATTCATAATTTCTTGTTGTTGTGGCATGAAACACTTTCAAGATTTAGAAATTTAGAAAAAGAAACAAAAACTCTGTGGAAATATGATAGTATACATAGCATCCCTATCACACTGATAATAACTGTTGTTATCCAAAAGAATCTTTTAGTGAGCTTGAAGAAGATGATCTTACATCTCAATACTTTTTTAACTTACAGAAAAAACAGTGTTTTATCTATCTATGCAGTAGCCCACTTAACATAGATAAAGATTAATTTCCAGTCTGTTTGTATCTAAATTCCATTGAAAAAGAAAAGAAGAAATTTCCAGATCAGAGAACAAAATCAAGGTAGACCTTTTTTTGTCCCCAGTCACTCTCGATCCTACCCCCTGAAGAAGTATTTACCCACTGTAAAATGATTGAGGTTGAATCCACAGGGAAAAAAAAGAAAGAAGAGTGATGAGGTAAAATGCATATGAATTAACACTAGAAAATACTAATCCTTCTTAAAGCACTCACCAAAACTTCCAAACTCTACACAATGAATAACCTACTGAGCTTTGGACTTGTGTCTGAGACCAATACTGAAATTTTGTCCTACTATGACTTTACCACATTGCTTTCTGGCCATTTGTAATCCCAATATACAATAATATGGTCCTGCTGAGTCACATGAAAAGGAAGAGGAAGTGCTTCTGCCTGAGTGGACCATAGGTTAATCAATAAACATTTGTTTAAAACCTACTGTATACTATACACTGTGTTAAGTGCTGGGGATACAAAGAAAGGGGGGAAAATAGTCCCTGCCCTGAAATAGCTCACAATCCAGTAACAGTGACAAAAACAAGGATAAAAAGGAAATAATAAACAAAAGGGAGGCACTAGATTTAAGAGGGATTGTGAAAGGCTTCTTATAAAAGTTGAGATTTTAACTGGGATTTAAAAGAAGTCAGGGAAGCCAAAAGGTAGAGATGAGGAGGGAAAATGTTCCAGGAATATGGGCCAGCAAATGAAAATGTGGAGTCAGCAGACTAAATGTCCTATATGAAGAACAACAAGGAGCACAGTGTTACATGATTAAAAGAGTACAAAGGTGGGATAGATTATAAGGTGCTAGATGACTGGAAAGATGGGAGGGGTAGCTATCTAGAAACAACTTCGAACATCAAACAAATCATTTTATATTTGATCCTATAAGTTTTAAGAAGTCATTGGAGTTTATTAAGAAGGGACATGGCAGGTCCTGCATTTTATGAAGTTCATTTTGGCAGGTGAATGAAGGATGGAGAGGGTGAAGAGATTTGTAGCAGGTAAACCAGCCAGCAGGTGATTGTAACAGTGTAGGAATGAAGAGAAGAAGACCTATGTAGGAGTAGTAACAGTATTCCAAGAGAGAAGAGGATGCATTTGTGAGACCAGAGATCTTTCAGAGATGAAATTGACAGACTGTTACAACAGATTGGAAATGGGGTTGAGGGAAACATAGTGAGGAACTGATGAAACCTATGTTGAAGAGTCTTAGGCCTGGATTATACCAATAATTACTCAAGTTACATCAAAGATCCTTTCAGTGAGCCTTAAGAAGGTGATCTTAAGCTCGGCTTAGCTGGACATACAGTGGTATCCTCAACAGTAATAAGGAAGCTTGGAAGGGGTTGGAGATTCTGAATGCTACAAAGATTGCCCAGAAAACCCTCCACATCCTCAAATCTACCATAGTCAGAAAAATAAAAGAGGGCAAGTGAGGAAATAGGGTTGTAGTCAGAGTGAGTGCCTACAACAGATTTGCAGAAAAGGGAGTGAAATATATCTAGACCTACTCTTATCACCTGAGAGGTAATTTAGTCCTGACATCAAGAACAGCAAAACCCAAGTCCTCCATCTTAGAAGGTAGTTTTACAATCTAGCCTTAGAGGTATACTAACCAGCAAAGGTGGTGAAAGATAGTTAGAAAATTACAAGTGGGGGTCAATGAGGGGAAAGGGGCTAAAATGCCAAAGGTTTCAAGAGGAAGAAAGCTCCATAAAGATCCAGAGCTCAAGTAGATAAATTAACAGAGAGGACTGCAAAACTAAAAGCTAAGATTGCCCACAAAGAGATTTACAAAGCTTTCTTAACAAATACCATAAGATTAAATAAATGAACTGAAGACAAGATGATATCCAGATTCCTATTGTTCAAATTGTTCAAAAGAAAATTGTTCAAACATAATTCTTCAAAAGAAAAATGGAATAAATAAAAAGAAAAATAAACTAAAGCATTTGTGGCTTACATTGGAATATACATTTTAAAAATCCTCAATTATCTGATTAGGAAAATATAAATGCACATTGTAATGTTTCTTATAAGACATAAAATAGAGATTAATCAATTTAAATATCAAAATACTGAGGGGGGAAGAAAATCTGGAAAGAGAAAATCAGAAATTGTCAATGTTAAATGAGGAGAATGTTGTTAAACAAGGCAAAGTCATTAACTTCAAGTACAAGAGGCATACAGACAATTTAAGAATTGCCAGTCTCCCAAAAGAACATGGACATAAAAAAAAAAAAGGTATGAACAGCTCACTGCAGAAAGTAACAAAAGAAAACTGGGGAGAACTTCTGAAAAAGAAAAAACAAACACAAAACAAACATCAGCTCAATATACACGGTGGTTTCACAAGACCAAAAACAATAAATTTTACCCATGAGAAAGGCCTAAATATGAAAGGAAGAAAATTCAAATCCTGGAAACATTTCTGTTCTCACCAAAAACTGAGGTAGAAAATGGAATAATTCTGAAAAGCAAAAGAGTTCAAGCTGTAACAAAAAATGATATGAGCTTCAACATTCAATGTAATCATCAGGGGAAAAATGTAGATATTCAACAAAGGGCAATCATTTGAGGCATTCATGGAAAGAAAAAGAAAACAAAAGAAACAGAAGCTGACTATTTGGGAAAACACTTCAAGCAAAAAAAAACACACGAGAAAGAAAAGTCTAGTAAGTAATATACATTAAAAAAGAAGGAAATATATCACCTTATGTTTAGCAATTATTCTAAAGAGTTATTGACTTATGTGGTGAAAGGGAAGGAAGAGGGGAATAAAAAAGAGAAGAAAGAAAGAAGGCCAATGAAGGAAAAGGATGATGATGATGATGATGATGATGATGATGATAACAATGATGAGGAGGATGAGGACCAGAAGGAGGAAATTATCACAAGATTTTTATGAAGCACACTGAAATTAAAATAAGTAGAAGCTGAAAAAATAAGGGTGAAGAGGGAGAAGTAAAATGGAAGTAACATGGATTGAACTGCAATAACGTCCTCATTATACTTTGTACAATGTACTTTGCAGTTTAGGACAACATTGTTAAATGGGGAGGCACATAAATGAGAAGAAAGGCAGATGACAGAAAGGGAAGAGGGAAAGCATTCTTATCAAGTCTATGGATAAACAGGGTAAAAATAACTGTTTTTTTAGTATCTCAAGAAGAAGTGCTTTTAGGAGAATTACAGCATGACCAAAGTGGAGATCAAAACTGGGGGAATGAAAGGGGAAGGTCTTAACTCAGTGGGGTAGGGGTTGAATTGAATAGTTCTACCATGGGGTAAGAAGTGGATTCCTGTGATGGGAAATGAGGATCTCATGATAGGTTTAATATGGAGGGAATCAGTGTATTGGGAGACTATCTTCTCTGAGAAAGTCTTGTGCCTCCATGGAAAAGATCATTCCATAGGAGAATGGAGACATGACAGTTCCAAAGATGGAGAAGACATGGACTCAGTGATGAGATATGGCATGTTTGGTGCGGAGGATTAAAAACATGAAAATAATAAAAGAATTGCATTGTAGAATTTGGGCACAGAGTGATTTCTACCATATCATACTGGTTCTATCCCTATTACTGCCTCAGAAATTGATACATTTAAGGGTAAGGCACAACAGAAAGAAAAAATAAATAAAAGAGGATGAGAGAGAAAAATATATAAAGGTAATAACAGAACTCTGCTAAGACTTGTAGCTCACATGCAATTCCATGTGGAATGCTGAGAGATTAAAGAAAGAATAAATAAGGTTATAGACTGTAAGTTGCAAAATGAAATTTCAGAATAGACAGAAAAGGAACAGAATTAATGGAAGAGATAAAGCAAAAAAAAAGCTTATAAAATGGCACAGAATAAAAGAAAAATAATTATTATAATGAGCTTAAATGGAGAAAAGGAG
>JAQQSV010018494.1:0-11388 GCA_028646515.1 Pseudochirops corinnae | reverse complement strand
CAAGAGCTTCTTTACCAAATGATAAATGGATGTTTTCTCATTTTCATTTTTTGTTCATTTAGTTTAGAGGAATATGCCATGTAAATGTCAGGTACTCAAATGTTGATTACATTAAACTAAAATAAAATAGCAGAAAATTATATGACCAAAATAATATACAACAAAATAATTTTCTAAAATTTTCAAGTGACTTAAGTGTAAAAATTACCACAATTTCAAGCATCAAGAAAATTTTGCTGTTATAACTGTATACTTTATGCATTATTTCACCTAAAATTTGGTAAACTGACCAAGAATAGTTTATATATGGTGCTTCCACTTTTATATCAACATTCATTTTTTTAACTCTCAAAATAAGGTTTCTGGTCCTACTAAATGATAGAAAACTTTCTCCTGCGGGTTACCTGTACCTTTCTAATTGCCTGAACTAATGATTAATTATCATCTTCCTACCTTCTATCTAGTATTTAAATCAGTTCCTCATCCTCAGTCTCTTCTCCACTGACTTGCATGACACTGTGTTCTTACTGTTTTCTCTCTGTGCCTGTGATGACTCCATCTCTTTCTGATGTTTAAACACAAGCCTTTCCTAAGATTCTATTCTCAAATTTTGCTTCTTCTTGCCTCTCTGGACATTCCAGAGAAGTGAGGTTCCCAGAAAAAGCCTAGAAGCTTCTAACAGAAAAATACCTCAACCATGTGCCCAACAGAACAATGAACATGTGACCAAAAGAGCAATTCCCATAAGAGATTACAAGCTAGCATACTGCATATCAGGCAGGAACTACACGTCATGTGAAGTCAGAGGGGAGTGGATCAGGTCTAATGGGAACAGCAATATAACATCATCATAAATCATCAGGGGCTCTGTAGTATTAAAGGGGACAGATGACTCTAGACACATGTTCCCTAGCCACATATGATGTGTATGTCTGTTCCTGCCCACTTGTGTTACCTAGGAATGGTTACTTCCCGTCAATGGTTTGTATATTTATGGTGTAGTGTCCTCTAGGTATATGGGAAGAATATTCTATTCCTAACTTAGTTGCTAAAATACTGAATTTAAAAGCCTCTACCATAACATACTTCTGTCCTCTAGATGACCAGTAGAAGTCAATACATTAGTGGGAATTCATATGTTAAAGATGAAGATATATAGAGTACCTTAAAACTGGAGCAACTTTTCTGGGGGTACTATGTGTGACATATACAAAGAAAAATTTTATTTCTTTTTATTGTTTACTTTGCCTAGACCATGTCATGTATAATAAAACAGGGATTCTTAGCCTTTTTTGTGTCACAGAGCCCTTATAATCTGGTGTATGAAATAGAATGCACAGAATTACCAAGAAAATTAATTACACTGAAATAGTTATCAAAATATTTTTTAAAAGTTCAGACTTCAGGTTAATAATACCTATAATTATATTTAACAGACATTAATGACAAAATACTATTAACACTCAAATATTCTTCAATTCCATAAGAAAAAGTCAAGAATTTATGGAGAATGTAAATTAGGAAAGTAATTTGGAACTGGATAATTATTGATGCCATATTCGTTTCCTACTTTAATAAGTTCTATTAGCTAATTTTTATAATCTTGTACTCCATTTTCCTGAAGTAAAACAGTTAAGTGAATAAAAGCTCATTTTCATGAGATCAGCAACAGGTAAGCATCAGTTTATCTAAAAGTTTATTTTCCCCTTCTGATGCAGAATTTTGTAAAACAATTCTTATGACTCAATGCTTATGAAGGCAATATAAATTAAATTTTAAAAACTAAAAGCAGAAGGGGCTGTGGGAAAACAGGCATATTATATGCACCGCTGAATGATGAGGCATTGCAAACATTGGTCTAGCGGTTCTTGAAAGTAATTTGCAACTATGTCCAAAAAGTTACTAAATTGTACATACATTTTTACTAGTAATATCACTACTAGGTTCATATCTTAGAGATCAGAGGAGGAAAAAATACCCATATGTACACAAATATTTATAGCAGTTCTTTGTGCAGTAGCAAATAGCTGGAAACGAAGGGGGTGACCATCAATTGGGGAATGGCTGAATGAATTATGTTACATGAATGTAATGGAATATTACTACGCTGTATGAAATTATGAAGGGGGTACTTTCAGAGAAAACTGGTAAGATTTTTAAAAACTGATGAAGACAGAACTGAGCAGATTCAGGAAAACAATTTATATAACAACAATACTGGAGAGAGCAACAACTCTGAAAAACTAAAGAGATCTCATCAGCATATTGACCAACCACAACTTCATACTACCCATAATCAAACATGCCCCTCTGGCTTAAAAAGAAGTGACAACAGAACATGTAAGAATTTTGATTATAATGTAAGGGATATTAAAAGGATATGGATGAAGCAAAATGTCTTTCAAAAACCCAATGTTTTATATAGTAACAATACCTTATATTAACCATATAAGTAAAACAAGCATTTTGTAGCCTACTGCTTAAACTTAAACAATAAAAGTTTAAATTATCTTTAATATACCATATTGTAATCAAGTGACACCACTGTTTATATTGTAAACCACGGACGCCATTTCCTAGCAACGTTAAGTCCAATTTAGAATGCCTCTAATATGGATCTCTTCCTCCTCTATCCTATTGCCACAACCAATACATGTGCAAAGATACAAAACATTGGGAGATACAAAACAAAATCCAATCCAGGTTATATAAATGTATTTTGTAATTGTAGTACTATATAAAAGTAGTCTGTCTGAAACTCAGTTTCCTTAACTATAAAAGAATAATAATGAAGACTACAGCCAGTTTTATATAAAGCACTTTAAGGTTTGCAAAGCACCTTACAAATAATAACTAATTTTATCCTCCCAACAACCCTGGGACTATTATTATTACTATCATCAGTTCGTTTTGCAGATGAGGAAACAGGCACACAGCTAAATGAGTTAAGGGACTTGGCTCAGGGACACACAGCTAACACGTCTCTGAGGCAGGAACTGAACTCAGATCTTCCTGACTCCAGGCCAGGCACTCTATCCATTGCATCACCTTACATGGGATATTGTGAGGAAAGGGCTCTATAAAAGTAAAACACTATATAGTTATGAGAATACTTTATTACTATTCCTATTTGGAAGATGATACAATTAATAGAGGACAATAACAGAAAAACTTCCCACTTGGACCTTAGTCTACTCCTCCTATTCCTGTGACTTGACTACCAACCAAATTAAAGGCCTTAGTGATTTAAGCTATTTTCGTAGTACCCACTGACCCACCTGCAAATGGACAGCTTCTATACCAAAATCTAAAACAGCGGTTCTCAACCTGTGGGTCGCAACCCCTTTGGGGGTCGAACAGGGTTGCCTAAGACCATTGGAAAACACATATTTCCAGTGGTCTTAGGAACTGAGACACGGCTCCTCTATCCGTCTCCAGGTGGGTCCGCCCATATGCAGATACGCTCACATATGAGTATTAAAGGGTCACGGCATTAGCAAGGTTGAGAACCACTGATCTAAAAGGTGTGATTTTAGTCACAGGTAGTATACATAAAAAATATAAATGAGTAAATTAGACAAATTCACATTAATTAAAAGTGATTAAACAATTAACCTTCAATAAGCAACAAAAAAGCCTCAAACTGAACAGCAACACAGTTGGAAGGCAGAAATTAATTGAGTGAATCCATGATTTGTCAGAATTTGTTGTTAAGGAATTTTGCTATTTATATTTTTTCCATATCTATACTGACTTCTATCCTCTTGAAAATGCCTTTCCTTTGAAGGTTTGAACATCCTCACATATTTGAAGGACTTCTGTGGGAAAGTGAGAGGAGACTAATTTTGTGTGACCCTAAAGGGCAGAATCAACAGGTAGAAGTGACAAGGGGGCAGATTTTGGCCCATAAAGAGGGTATTTTTAACAAGTAAACCTACTCAAACATGTCATGATCTACCTATTCATGTGCTAAATTTCCCATCACTATCTTGCCAGGGATGTTGCTGAGGATATTCCTGCACTGGGAAGGAGCTTGTATCAGATAACCTCTAAGGTCATTACCAGCTCTAACATTTTTATATTAAATGATCCTTGTCCTTTTCCCTGCATTGCAAGAATCTATGGAGTAACGTACTGTTATTTCCAAAAAGAAACAAAACTTGAATCTAGAAACCTTAGAAGTCAAAGAAAAAGTAATTTGAACATAGATTAAGGTATTTAGGTCACACTGAAAATCAATACATATTTTATTAAAAAATTTGAATCTTTAACACCTTGTAAAACTTCATACTGACACACATTATTATAATTCTGCTTGAGTGTTTCCTTTCTTAAATACTTCAACTACCATAAAATTCATGAATTAAACATTATACTTTGAAAACATTATAACATGTTACACTATTGACATCAATTTTCTCTTTACTTACATGTTTTAAAAATTTATAATGATCAAACTTTTTACTGGTCAAAATCAGTATTATTTTGATAAGGTTACTGAAAATAAAAGACCAGACTCATTATGGATACTGAATTACTTCTGAAACTGCATCAAGCTCAAAACAGATTATCCCACAAAGAGTGATAATGCATAGCTACTTCTGTACTTTCTTATGTAAGTTAAAGTAGTTACTGATTTAAGAATACAATTTTTGATTATTCTTATTAATGCTCCCCAATGCATTTTTTTTCTGGCATTTCACTATCATCAGAACAAACAAACATCAGAGATGGCTGGAAAGTCATATTAATTAATTCAGTCATTTTATTAGCAACCCCAGTTTAAAAAACCTGGATGGAGAATAAAATTATCAACAAAACTAAGTTCTCTAGTGAATGTAAATTCTTTCTATATCACAATGTTTCTGTTATTTGTTTCAAGTTATAAACATGGATTTAAAATTTTAACTTTTGAAGGTGTTTCATTAAAACCAACCTGGCTATTTCTTCTCTGTGAGCAGTCCAATCTCGAATGTAGTCTTCCTGCTCTTTTATTCGATGCTTGAATGAAGAGCTGGTGTGCGTGGCTGCACCAGTACTCGGCATTCGAGGGGTTTTCAGGGCTGGAGAAGTACGCAGACGGGTATGTTTAGGGGAATTACGGTTTGATCCAAATTCATCTTCTGAGGTGGAAGCATAATCAGTAGGAAAGCGCCTCCATCTTGAATTTACTAAATTTGTTCAATCATTAAAAAAGAATTATTATGTTATCATTTAAAGAAGATTACATAAAGTCATGACTCAAAAACACCGTGACAGAAAACAAAACACAACTATTTGGTAATAATTATCCACATACTTCACAATAACCATTTGTCTACTACCCCCTTAAAGATAAAGAAATTACATTGTTGTGAGTGAAAAATAATCAACAACAATTAAAAGACAGGGTATTTGGAGGGCAGTGAATAGACATTCAAATGAAAAATCTACTGATAATGAATAAGCAAGCTCTACTGATAAAAATTTATTTCTGTAGTCAGGCTGTATGATTTGATTGTAAAATACTTTTTTTTCATTTGGATTAAAATATGGATACAAAAGATGATGACAAAAAAGAGATGGGGAAAAGATTTCCACATGCCACAAAAACTTCAAACATGAAGATGGTAATAATAACCCTCTTTTCCCAACATACAAATGTGCATAATTCTGGTAGCGGAAATTATGCAACTATGGCAGAAAAACATTACCTCCATCACTCAACATCCTGTAATGCTAAGGTTGGAATAAATCTTTTAACAGAGTAAATAATACAACAATTAATGGTAAAAAAAAAGATGCTTGGTTCAAATCTGCTGTTTTGACACTGAAATCATGGTGAAAATAGGTAATGGTATAAAACTTTAGAAGAACAGAACTCAGTCACAGGGTGTTTACACAACTGCTGACTTTTAAGACACAAGATACTGCGGATGGGTCGGAGTAAAAGAAAGTGGTAATCACTTTTTTACTTTTAAGGTTAGCAACACATATGGAAAAATAGTATTGCTAAAACACCTGAAAAACCAAATTCCAATTAACATAAAGACACATTACTCCTATCAATATGAGAAACAAACTTAGTAGTTAATGCAGACATGAAGAACAGAGAAGACTGCTAACTTCTACTGACATAGCATTTCCTTGATATGAGGAGCCTAAAATAGAGGGGCTTAAACTAAATGACCTTTAAGGTGTCTTCCAACTCTAAATCTTGTGATCTTACAGTTTTTCATAATAGGAAGAATTGGTAGCATAATCTACTTGAAATAAATTCTGGTTGTCCTATTACTAGTAGAACCCTGTGTTTTAGCTATTGCTTTTCAGTCTATTAGCCCTAATTTTGGAATTCCTCTAGTCCTGCCTCTTTCCCAACATTAACTCGTTTCTTTTTGGAGGGAGTGAGGGGTGGGGGCTGTATTTGAGGTAGTATGATGTCTTCAGATCTAGTTCATTCTTATCTGAGTTCTCTGAAGAAATATAAACCATAATTCAGTGATATGCCAAGAAAGTCCACTCATTTAGACTATTTTACTTCCTCTTTCATCCTAACTACTTAAGTTCAAAGCCTAGTCACTTTTCACTTGGACTATAACAAGAGTCCCATACTAGACATTTCTCTTGTTTATTCCTTCTCAATTCATCCTTCATACTTCTTCCCAAGTAAATTCCAGGACACATTGCTGTGATCATGCCACTTCTCTATTTAAAAACCCTAAGTAGTTTTATACTGTCTATCAAAAAAAGTATAAATGATTAATTCTGGCATTCAAGGACTACCACCTTAACAACTTTTCCTATAACCATTCCCTTTCATGTACTCTAGGTTCTAGCCAAAATAGGATTCCCTTTGACCCCGTTCTTTTTCATCTCTGTGCATGCTATCCTCTATACGTGTAAGGAAGGGACTCTATTTCACATCCTTCTCCTGAAGACCCCTTCTTCTTCCTTAAAGGCTCAATTCAAGTACCACCTTTTCAATTAAGATTTCCTCAATTCCTCTAGATCAGTGTTTCCTTAACATGGGGTCCATGGACCCCAAAGGCATCTATAGATAAATCTCATGAGATCTATGAACTTCAGTGGGGGGAAAAAGGTTTATTTCAATGTAAGTGGTTTCCTTTGCTAGTATGTGTATTTTATTTTATGAATTCAAAAACATTTTGAAGAGTTCATAGGTTTCATTAGACTGCCAAAGAGGTCCACAATACACACACACACACACACACACACACACACAAATATTAAATAATGGATAAATAATTGCTGTCTTCTTATATTTCTCATATAACTTTCCCTGGATCTCTCTTTTGCACTTAAGACAGCCTTTTATTATTTTATTTTATATATATATATATATATATATATCATATATACATATTATATTACATTATACTTCTTTCCTCTTTAAGTGTAAGTTACAGTATGTTATAATATTTATTACAAAAATGGCATAGTTAATAGAATTGTGGGGTTGGAGTCAGGAAGACCTTGATTCATATCTTACTTTATCCACTAGCTATGGGATCCTAGGCAAGTCATTTAGCCTCTATAAGACTCGATCAACTTCCTATGATTTCTCTACTAAGTCATGGATGGGTTACAGTTTGAAAAATCGTAGTGAGAATTCTCATACTGGGAGTTCCCGAAGCTTCTCTATTCATAAGTATAGACCTGGAAGGCCATCTAGAGTCAAGTGAGACCCAGAAAATTAAGTTACTTGTCCAAAGCTACATAGGTAGTATCACAGTGAGGTGTGAATCCAGGTCCTTTGACTCCAGTCAACTTTCTTTCTACTGTATCACACTGTCTTTCCTCAGGCCCTTCATGTATTCTTTGAGTATGGAAACCTGTAGCCTTTTGATACTATGAAACTTAATCCTTATTCTTGAGACTTCATAGAGGAAAAGGAAACCAAAAGGAAAAAATCTATTGATAAATGTATATTAAAAAGGTGGGGAGGGGGGGAGTCATTATATGGAATATAACAAATTAAGGTAGACTATCCTGAGAAATATTTTTTTAGAAGCTTACTTTGAGAATGTAATTTACTAAGAAAGGAAATGAAACAGATGCCACCAGTTTTTATAAACTAAAATGAGAGAAGAGCAAAAAATTAAAATAAATTTAAAGTAACAGGCTAATTTTTAAAGAAATTACTAAATAATATAATATTATATGCCATTTATCATATATGAAAAAAGGAAAAGACGAGGTGCATATATAATTTATTTTATATATTTAATGTTCTTACTCTCACCTAACACACATATTCAATTGGTTACCAAACTGTTACCTGTTCCCTCCAGCCACATAGCCACCACCCTAGTTCTGGCTCTCATCACTTCTGCCTAACTACTACAATAGTGGCTCCATTTCAATCCATCTTTCATACAACTGCCAAAGTGATTTTTCTAAAGTACATCTGACTATGTCATTCTCCAAACTCCGGTGGCTCCCTATCATATAAACTCCTCTATTTGGCAACTGAAATTCTTTAAAATGTGGCTCCAATCTGACCTTCCAGCCTCATTACATATTTTTCCCCTTCATATACATTGTGGCTTACTAGCTACATAAATGTTCTTACTGCCCCCCTTATAAAGGCCCTCTATTATCCATCTCCATGTTTTTGTATAGCCTCTATCCTCCCCATTCCTTCATGTCCCTGCTTCTGGAAATGTACCCCTCTTCAATCTCCATCTTTTCAAATCTCTGTTGTTTTTTCTAGACTTAGATCCTCTAAGCTGATTATGCCATTCTGGCCCAAATTACCTAATGTCAATTTTGTATGCATACTCTATAGCTACACATGTCCATGATGTCTTCCTCAAAAGGATATAAATTCCTTGAGGGCAGGGATTGTTTCACCTTTGGTTTATATCCTCAGGGCCTACGCTCAGTGTCTTACACATAGTAGGCATATAATAAATAGTTGTTGACAGATAGGGGAGGTCATCTATAATTAAATTTTAGTACCAGTTATTTTTGATAATTTATAACAGAAATGTATAAATTCTTCTCATTTAGAAAAAGTTCAAATTTAAACAAATTTCCAAAGTGTATAAACTTCACATAAATTTTTACATGTAGAATTTGAGGCTAGTATTGAAAAAACAATTTTATTCTCTCTTAACATAGTTTACAAATTTGTAAAAAGAGGAAAACATACTAAAAAAAGGCTATCATTTAATGAAAGAAACTTTTGTTGTTGTTCAGTTGTGTCTGACATTTTTTATGACTCTCTATAGGGTTTTCTCAGCAAAGATATTGGAGTGGTTTGCCATTTACTTCTCCAATGTATTAAGACAAACAGATTTAATGACTTGTCCAGAGTCACATGGTTAGTGTCTGAGGAAGAATCTGAACTCAGGACTTCCTGACTACAGACTCAGCACTCTTATCTACTGAACCATTTAGTTATCTTACTGATCTAATTTTCACTGAAAAAGTAGCATCTATACATAGAGATCCTAGTATACTGGGGACATAATTCAGTTTTAGGGAAAAACATGAAAAGTCAGGTAATATTTCTAATACTCTACCACTGAAAATCTCAGCAGAGGCATTAGGAGAAATATTCTGGAGAGGCTAGACTTTGTACCCCAAGGTTTTGCCTTGGGTGCTCCTTTCTATTCTCTCCCTATTCTCTTTATAGTTAATCTCATAGGCTCCCATAGGTTCAATTACCATCTCTATGAAGACAAATTTCAGTTTATATATCTAGCATTGGTCTCTCATCTGAATTCCAATCTTGCATCACCAATTATGAAAATTAAATTCACCAAAATCTAATCTGCTTCTATTTAAGGGCATCACATTCCTTCTAGTCACCCAGGTTTCCAACTCTAGGGTGAACCAACTCATCACTCTTCCTCACTCCACATAAACAATAAGTAGCCAAGTCTTGTTGATTCTACCATCTCTCCCATCTGTCCCCTTCCCTCTACTCACATTGCCACTACTGTTTCAGATCTGATCTATTCCAATTGCTTTCAAATTGGTCTCCCTGCCTCATCTCTTTAGCATGCCTATAAATTATTCTTTATAAAGTTCCAAAATACAAAGATCTGAACATATCACTTCTCTATTCAGGAAGTTACAGGGGGATTCCTATTGTTTCTAGGATGACATGCAAATTCCTTGGTTTGGTACTAAAAGTCCTTCACAACCTGGCTCCAATTACTGCCCCTTTTTAAGTTGATTATACATTTCTAAAAGAGGCAGCTAGGTGGCACCATGGGCGGAGTGCTAGGAGCCAGGAAGATTCATCTTCCTGAGTTCAAATCTGGCCTCAAACATTTACTAGCTGCAAGACTATGGGCAAATCACTTAACCCCATTTGCCTCAGTTCCTTCCTCTGTAAAATGAGCTAGAGATAAGGAAATGGAAAACCATTTCAGTATTTTTGCAAGAAAACCTCAAATGGGCGGAGCCAAGATGGCAGCATAGAAGCAGCAAGGTTCCGCAGCTCCCACATAGCCACCTCAAATACCCATAAAATAGAACTCTAAACAAATTTTGGGGCTCCAAAAATCACAAAAATACCGAAAAACACATCTCCCACTAAAGGTAGCTTGGCAGGAAGGGCTTATCACAGCAGGCTGGGCTCATCACAGCAGGCTGGGAGCCCAAATCAGCCCAGCCTGAAACCACAGCTTGGCCCTGGGGGGCAGTTGCGGCCAGGACGAGCCGCAGCTGAGGCCTTCAGGAGAGTGGATCAGCAGCGGCTGTGGCAGTTTCCAGAATTATCAGGCCATAAGAAACAAAGACAGAGTGAAAGGTCAGTGGAACTCAGCTAAATTTAGGGGAGAAAAGTGGTCCGGCCGAACTGCCTCCAGGGCAAGGAAGCGCAGAAGTGGCGGCCCTGCAGCCACCTCCATGTGGCTGCTTCAGAGCTCCTGGCCTGCAGACTGCAGGGGGGCCAAGCAATCATTCAGAGGCTAAGTGCTCTTGCGTTGAGCTGCCCAGATACAGATTGTGGTCTTGGGTGGTGGTCCTGGGGTGCATTTTCAGTGAGCCAAAGCTGGTGGGGGCTGCAAAAAAAACAGCAGCCTCTCCTAATAACTCCAGCAGCTGTGAAAACCCCAGTGATTTGGGACAGAGCTTTCCGAGAGCTAAAAATTCAGGTAATTGACTGGCAACATGAGCAGGCAAAGGAAGCAAAGTAAGAACAGCAATCAAACTCTAGATTTCTTCTTGGGGGACAAAAAAGATCAAAGCATAGAACAGGAGGAAGACAACACAGTCAGAACTCCCACACCAAAAGCTTCCAAGAAACATGAAGGCTTCCTACAAGCCATAGAGCAACTTAAGAAGGATTTTGAAAACCAAATAAGAAAAGTGGAGGAAAAATTGGGAAGAGAAATGAGAATGATGCAAGAAAATCATGAAAAGAGAGTCAAC
>JAQQSV010018493.1:0-11388 GCA_028646515.1 Pseudochirops corinnae | reverse complement strand
GTTCCAAAAACGTTCCACATTAACCTTTTATTTTATATTTGGCATTTATGGGTTGATAATTCTTAAAACCACCATAGTTGCTGGTGATCCACTCTCCCGAATGCTCCAGCTGTAGCTGGTCCAGGCTGCCCTGGAGCTAAAACCACAGCGTCATGTGGGGTTGGGCTCAGCTCCCAGCACACTGCAATGGACCCTTCCTGTAAGTCTAGAGGGCTGCCTTCTTTGGGAGATTTGTTTCTCTCTGTCACTTTGTGGGTTCTATAGCTCTAAAGTTTGTTTAGAGTCATTTTTTTTACATGTATTGGAGGAGGTGGAAGCTGGAGCCATGCGGAAGTGCTGTTTCTACTCTGCCATCTTGAATAAGATGGCTTTAATGGCACTGGCAAAATTCCAACAAAATTTTTACTTTATAAATTACATAAACCATAAAGTCTCCACTAATAAAGGAATGGAAAGATTTAAATCAACCCAGTTTTACACTTATACTCACTTTTATATGGGCAAAATCGATCATTCTTGGATAGTTCTTTGATAACATCCTCTAAACACACCATATCATTGTCTACAAAAGGGGAGAAAACACCACAGTTCAGCTACTCCAGTGGAAAGGCCAATGGATCCTAGAAATTTAGGTCAACAACTTAAAAAGTAAAGTGGAGACTACCTTATTGCCTGCTACCCCTCTACTTCTCTTTGTGGTACAGAGACTAGCACAAATTAAGAGCTGAGAAAATATGTGAGAATAAATAATAAACAAATAAGCAAATGAATGAATGAACGAGAGGATGGATAAATAGATAAACCAAGTGAGAATAAAAATAATGTGAGAATTGCTCATAGGGTCATGAGGTTTAGAGTTGAAAGAGATTAGATAATCTCTCACTTAGAGATTATTTGGTCCATTTTTACAGATGACACAAGGACACATAGATTCAGTGCAGCCCCTCCGGGGTTTATCATCTACTACTCAGGTAGTTGAGGATCTTACATAAGCAACCTCAAGTGTAAGAGATATGGGAATTATCAGATTGACCATTGACTACCTTGGTAGTGAGACCTGAACCATGGCATTAAAGAAGAAAAAGCATCATTGCCTCTGGGGTCAGAGGAAGCCCACCACTGCTGGTAATTACCTGTGTGACTATGAACAATTAATTTAACTGGCCTGAGCCTCTATATTCTCATATAAAATGAGAAGGTTGGGCTAGATGAGTATCCTTTAAGCTCTAAATCTATGAACATATGAGACCTATGGTCCTTTGATCCCCCATTTGGTACAAGAATGGTTCTAGCCATGCCCTTTCTCCAATGAGTTAAAAAAGACTTTCTCACAATTTTATTGGACTTCAAATGAAGAGGTGAAAATCATATGTGAGCAAGTACAAGAATGTGCTATGTGCCCTTAGTGAAAACCCTGCCAATGCCAAGGTTCTCTGTGTACTGGGTAAACCCAAATCTAAAGATCAAGGTCAAAGTCAAAGCCAAAGATATAAAAACTTTAGCTCTTTTGCTGCCTTCACATATCCAGGAGTACATCAGGCATTGAACTGCTACTCCTTTGCACAACCAGTCCCTCCCATCTGGACTTTTGAGGTCAGAGTTTGTCTTCCTTGACCCTGACCTAAAAGGTTTAGTATAGGATTGTGGTGTTGCTGGATCAAAGGGTAGGCACAATTTGATTGCCCTTTGGGCATAGTTCCAAATTGCTCTTTAGAATTGTTGGATCATTTCACAAGTCCACCAACAATGCATTAATGTTCCAATTTTAGTATAGGATTGTGAATACTGCAGACATTTGATGAATCCCCATTAAATGATCAACATTCCTACACACTTTATATCCTCTCCAAAACAATATCTACTTCAGCCCCAGGTCCTTACAGCAGGTTGACACCCATCTTAGAAACCACTGCCTTCTGCCCCACCTCAACTCCTCCATTCGACAATGCTGGCATCTTTCTCCAGACCCTCTTCCCTTTCACTTTCTTGCTCCTCTAGTTGTCTCTACCTCTCTCCTTTACTCTGACTTTAATGAGAACTCAGCAAGGGCTGAGGAGCTATAAAGAGCTGAGATCTGGGGTTCTGGGAATTTGTCTATACAGAGGTTCCCAAAGAGGGAGATACCACCCCCTGGGGGGGCACTGGAACAATAGGGGGCAGTAGTAGCCTTGGGTGCAACTGGGGGGCAGTAAATAAAAATAAGGGGGCAGTAGAAACAGAAAGAAGAGATTTTTGAAAAAATCATTTGTACATGTTTCATCTGTTGTGCAGCAGAGTTAAAGTTGTAGTTACATTATTTTCCAAACAGATGCACAAAATGCAAGTTATAACTGATCAGTGGTCAAGTTCACCAGCAGGTCTTATAACAAGCAAGTGTTGGCAGGGAAATGTATCATATGTTGTTGGGAAGTCCAGCATGCTTTGGCAGGAATATGTGCATGTAATGACTCGTTTACAATATGATACTATATGGTTACATGACATAATACTGCTCTATCAAAATTTCAAAGCAGGAAAAACTTGACAAATTTACAAAAAGTTATTTAAGATATGTCATTTAAAATATTATATTTTTCTGAAATGATGCAAATTTCAAAAAGAACATTAAAAGGTTAAAGAAGGTAGATTTATAGGGGAGGTACTGAATAATTTTTTTTTTTTTAAAAGGAGGCAGTAGACCAAATAAGTTTGGGAATCTTTGATGTATGACAGACTGATCTCATTTCTATCAGGCATATCTACCAAGCCAGAGAGTAAGCCAGTGTTATGAAGATGGGAACATGAAGGTCCATTGGGAATCTAGATCTAATTGCTTTTCCACATTTTCCACTTTCAAGGGCTCCTATTCCCAGCTGCCTCATGTTGCTTTAGTATGTTCTGCAGGGTTACTGTGTCTATGTCTCTACACTAGAGGTGGTCTTATTCTATGTGTGGCATTGTCATTTGCCCATGATTAGTTCCTATCTTGGTAGTGTTGAGAGTGAAGTCTCCCTTTGCTGTGGATTGTCCCTGCTGTTGATCTTCACTCCTGTTTTCCCTCTCTTTCCTTAATCCGTATTTATTTGAAGTAATGAATGTCAAAATGCTAGAGACACTCCTACCTATCCTGTAGCACAGCTCTTGAAACAAGGACCAAGGGACCTATGAAGACTTTGTGGAAGGGCTGCGAGTTTTTGACAAGGATAGCAAAGAGCACCACATGAGTGCTGAACTGTACCATGTCCTTGCTACACAGATTATGGGAAAAGTTAGATAAGCAGAACCAGGAAAACAATATATACAATGACTAAATAATGCAAATTAAAAGAACAATAAAATGAAGCTGAACACTGCGTAACTATACTGATCAATCTTGGCCCCAGAGAAGAGATAAAGAAATAGGTCTTCTCCCTCATTTTATTGGAGACATGAGGGGTCTCTTGGTATGTAATGCTGCATACACCATCATTTGAGGGCCAAGTGTGCTATTTATTTTTTTTAAACTTTATTTTCTTTGTTACAAAACTCACTGGTAGTGGTGGAGTTAGAGATAAATCTAGAAATGGCAATGATGTAAAAATAAAAGGCATTGATAAAACCTTAACAAAACAAAGACAAAAGTGACATTCCTACCTATCACAGTCATCCCTCCACAGTCTCTCATAATTAAAGACCTTGGAGAAATGATTGATATTTCTGCAGTGTCCCTGGAAAAAAACACACATACTTATATATGCTGAAACAAAGCTGAAACACTCACCATCAATTTCAGTATTTTTCAATGCTTCTTTAATCTCTTCAAATGTTAAAGTGATTCCGAAACTCTCAAGGACAGATGCCAGTTTACTAACTTTGATTTTCCCACCCATGACACTGTGAAGAATACTCCAAGCACTTTTTAATCCTATATGTGCATACAAATCAAAAAGTAAAATTATTGAGTTGGTGAATATTTTTTGTTTGGAGATTGGATCTCTCTATCAGGCTGGACATGCAGTGGTTGTTCAGGGGGCCCTATCCAAATGCAGATCAATATGGAAGCCTTGATTTCTTTTGTTTCTGACCTGTCAACTTGCCCCACCTGGTAGTCCCCCAGCTCCCAGAGGCCCACCATATTGGTGCCAGACCTAGCATGAACGTCCATTCAACTTCAGCCCTTCTGCAGCTTGGAACTGTTGAACTCAAAAGATTTACCAGTATCAGCTTCCCCAGTAGCATGGACTATAGGTATATACTACCACATCTGGCTAAATGGGTGAATTTAAAGAAACTTTAAAAATCTTAGAGGGGGAGTTCTTGAATTTTGGATCTTCTTGAACTAGCTATCAGGCTGACAGAATAGATACACACATATGTGTGCATGTATATATACATATATACATAAATATACATATATGTATATATGTGGGTATGTCTTGCTCACCATAAAAATATGTATCACCCATATATGTGTGTATTTATATATGCGTGTGTGTATGCATATACACACATACACACTCATCTCATCTGGTGATTCACCCCTTGGATGACATTTTATTAAGTTATCAAAAATGAAACAGCAATTAATCCCTTCCCGCCCCCAAAAAAGGGGAAACACCAAGCTGTATATAAAGTGTGGACTATTTTCAGAAACTCCACAGAATGACAGAATTTTAGAGAGGGAAGGAACCTCAGGGATGATCTTGTCTAACTTACACTGAAAAGGGAATCCTCACTACAGTCCAGACAATAAGTGGTTATCCACAGTCTGTTTGTAGAGCTCCATGATGGGGAAACTATTATCTCCCAAGGCAGTTCATTTCCATTTATGGATAGCATTAATTGTTAGTTTTTCTTGACATCAAGCCTAAATTTGCCTCCTCACAACTTCTACCCATGCTCCTCATTCTGTCCCCAGGGGGCCAAACAAAACAAATCTATATTAACATAATAGCCCTTCAAATACTTGATGACTTGACAACAGCTATCATATTCCATCTTCTGTCTGACCCCTCCCCACCTTCCAACCTTTTCTTCTCCAGGCTAAGCATCTCTAGGACCTTAAACCAAGCCTCCTTTTCTTGAGATTAATTGATTAACAATTAGTGGAAGATAATTGTTTAGGTTCAAGTTTAGGCATTTAGCCACAGGCTACCAGACTACATATGGTTTGTGGCCCAGGGCTGGCTTTTGATGGTTGGATATTCTTTTGTGCATTTTTTCTGCCTGTCTACATCATGAAGTTCAAATGAAGTACTAGGGACTCAAGATACTATCCTGGCCTCCTTGGGTTCAGATTATACTGGTGGGAAAAAAGGAAAAGCTCTGGTTTGTAGCTCTACTTAAAAGAATTCCTCTGTATCAGTTGTCAAAATTTTACAGAGACCAGATTTAAAAGGTTGGCTTCAGAGCCTCTCAAAGTATATTTAAATACTTTAGAAGCACGGGGAACATAAACCAAAACCTTTCCTTTGTTACCCATCCCTCCCCTTTGATTTCATACCCATTGATCAGTGACTAAAAAAAAAATTCTAAGGTAGAAGAAAAAAGAGGGCCATTATTTAAATAACGCTGGGTTGGCCTAGGACTGGAAGCAATAGTTTAACCTGTAAATAATATTTCCTAGCTTCTCCTGATCGTCATCTGACTCATTGAATTGGACTTATTATCCCTGGAGGCTGAGCCAGCAAATCTTATCTAGTCTTTAAGCCCAGCTCATGTCCCTTCTTCTTCTTCCAAGAAGCTTCCTCACACTTCTCCAGCCCAGAAAGATCTCTTTCTTCTCTCAACTCATAACACTTATTGTTGCTACCTTTAGGGAAATAATCATGTGCTCACTTGTAACAGGATGATTATTTAACTATGTCATTAATTGACTCTTCTGTATTTATGCCATGCCTCCATAGCCAGACTCTAAGCTTTTTGAGGAGACCAAGACAGATATATCTATATATTCCTAATAGGAGCTAACAAATTGTCTTTCACAAAGTAATTGGTCAATTAATACCGATTATCTCAAAATTCATTCTAAAACAGAAAAAAGGTATAACAAGTGGTTGCTATTTATGCTAAATTCTAATTTAATAAGTAACTGAACAGCTATTTAATGAAAAGAAAGGGGATAGGGGACTGTCTAGGTATAAATTATCTCTTTTTTGAAATTCATACTCACGTTTTTTCTCATCAGACTTTAGATTCTTGGTCAAAATCTCAATAAAGCTCTTTAAATGTAACATGTCATTTTCTGCAAAAAGGAAAACAATAGAGTAATACAATGGAGACATTATAGATGGACCCTATAAAACAAGCTAGAGACATTAAAAAGAAAATAGGGGACTGGTAATTATCTTGTGATAATTCTTCACTTTCTTTTGAGTTGTATAGAACAAATCTATATTAAAAGCTGTCTTTTTGCATAAACAAAATCAATGCAGTCAAAATTAGAAGAAAAGTAGGAAACTGGGAAAAAAAGTTTTTACAGCAAATTTTTCTGATAAAGGTCTTATTTCTTAAATATATAGGGCCATAAAATATACATAGGGCCCATAAATAAATCTGGGCCAAATTCATAGAAAGAGGAGCCATTCCCCTATTAATAAATAGCCAAATGATAAGAATAGGAAGAAATCAGAGTTATCAATAGTTATTTTTTAAAAATGCTCCAAATCACTAATAAATAGCTAACTGAAAATTAAAACTACTCTGATAAACTACACCTCATACCCATCAGATTAACTAAGATGATAGAAAAGGAAGCAAATGCTAGAGATGACATGGGAAAATAGGAACACTAATGCACTATTGATGGAGCCATAAACTAGTCCAACCACTCTGGAAAGCAATTTAGAACTATGTTGAAAGGGCTATAAATCTGTGAGTATCCTTTGACCTAGAAATATCATTATTAGGTTCACACCCCAAGGAGCACAAAGGAAAAGAACCCTTGTATACAAATATAGTAGCTCTCTTTGGGGTGGCAAAGAGTTGAAAACTAAGGGAATGCCCATCAATTGGGGAAAGGCTGAACAATTTATGGTATATGAATGTGATGGAAAACTACTGTGCCATATGTAAGGAATGATAAAGGGGATGGTTTTAGAAAGACCTGGGAAGACTTATATGAACTGATACAAAGTGAAGTAGGCAGATCCAGGAGAACAATTACATAGTAATAGCAATACTGTAAAGAAAACCAACTATGAAAGATTACTTCTGATCAATAAAATGATCCACCTGTTTTCTCTTACATCTTAATCAAGGTCCTTATCACCTCTCACTTAGGTTTTTGCAACAGCTTTGTAAATGAATTTCCTGCCTCATTCAAGGCTTTCAGCACTTTAATCCAAACTATATACTGTCAACCAAAGTGATTTTCTTTAAGGGAAGATCTGACCACGTTATTCTCCTGCTCAATCTACTCTACTGACTTCTATTGATCTGGGGCTGAATATGAATGCCCTTGTTCAGCTTTTAAAACCCTATTCAACCTGGACCCAACCTATCTTTTCAGACATGTTATAAATTTCTCCTTATGCCAAAATTTGCCATCCAACCCAACTGTACTTCTCTCTGTTCCTCACACATGACACTTCATCTTTGTCTTTGCACTGTCTGCCATGCTTAAAAAGCACTCCCTTTCTCACCTTTGCTTCCCAGAATTCATCTCTTTTTCAATATGCCACTCAAGCATGGCAACTTACATGAATCCCTGATCTCTTCTACCCCCAAACACCTTGTAGTTAACTATTTTGTATTTATTCTTGTCAGCTTCATTCTTGATATATTTATATATGTAGCAGTTGTCTTTCCCATTAGCATGACAATGCCTTGCTAGCAGAGATTATTTCATTTATTTTATTTATATCCATTCCTAGCACCTAGCATAGGGGCTGGCACATGCTTAAAAATACTGGTTATTTTGGTGGTTTAGTCAAATACGGGATTTTTTTCTCTAATGGTGGCTTGTATAAAACCCAAATGAGGCTTATAATCATGCTTTTAGTAATATATACCAAAAAATAATTGATCAACAATGAGAGTGTCAAAGACAGAGAACAGTAATTATAAAAATGAATAATACATCTTCATTTGAATTGAAATAAGCATTAACATAGTAAAAACACTACTCATATAGTAGTTCTATATAATTATTTTCTATTAATGCCTATTCATTTTTTCCCTATTACCAAGGGATTTCAGTTTGGGGATAAAGTCTTCAGGAGACTTCCTATATTCAGGAGAAAGCGGGATATTCAAATAATTGAGCAAAAATATAGAAATATTTAGCCATATAGAAATACACATGTTAAGTTGGCCATAGGCAAAATATTTAGTAATAGGATGACTTTTGCAAAGTTTATTTTTTTAATGAATTAAATGCGTTCTTGTGACAAGCAAATCTTTCTTGTTAGCTATTAACTGAAAATAAGGTTCTTACATTCTCTTTTTAAAGTCCAGTGTAATATGGGTTCCTATATACGTTATATTTGGATAGAATATGGGTCGAAAATTCCATGTTGAAAATTAAACTAATATATAATACTCCGATATAAAAGCCCTTATGATATGCCCTCACCACAAAAATATTGTTAATAAGATGCTATAGACTGTATTTTCTAGTCCAAGCTTTGTACTACTTTATGTAACTTTTCCTACAAATTCATCTCAATTAGTGAAATTCTACTGCATATCTACTGTATACAAAGGAACCACCATAATCTAATTCAGTGGTTTTCAACCTTCCTAATGCCACAGCCCTTTAATACTTGTATGTGGGCATATCTGCACATGGGTGGACTCACCTGGAGATGGACAGAGGCGCGCAGTGTCTCAGTTCCTAAGACCATCGGAAATATGTGTTTTCCAATGATCTTAAGTAACTCCTGTGGTCCCTGTGAAAGGATCGTTCCACCCTCAAAGGGGTCGTGACCCACAGGTTGAGAACCACTGATCTAATCAATAGTTGCCAAAATTTCTGCTGCTGAGTTTTTTCTTTTCTACAGAAAGATTTTTTTTTTGTTTCAGTCATGTCTTATCCTTCATGACCCCATCTGGGCTTTTAAAGATACTGGAGTGATTTGCCATTTCCTTCTGTGGATCCAGTGGATCTATTTTGTCAGGCAATCAGAGTTTAAGTGACTTGCCCAGGGTCATATAGCTAGGAAGTATCTGAGGCTGGATTTGAACTCAGGTTTTCCTGACTACAGGCCTAATGATGTATCTATCTACTGAGCCACTGAATGTCTCTTGCTTTATTATCCCTGTACTTATATTTTTAGTTCTGGGAGTGCTGGGTGGAAAGTTCCCCTGGTATATGACCCAAGTTCAAAAGGTTTAGGGGGCACATATGGGTTTCATGTAGGCAATGTCAAAAATCAAATCAAGTTAACAAGCATTGATTAAGTACATGTCAGACTCTATGCTAAGCACTGACGATACAAAGAATGGCAAAAACAGTGACTGTCCTTAAGAAGCTGACAAGTAAATGTAGAAGGCAACACATAAACAACTATGTATAATCAAAATATATACAGGATTGATATCTCCAAGTTTAGCTAGAGATAATCACAGAGGGAATGTACTTGTATCTACTACAATGGGGAAATGCTTCTTGCTTAAGGGAGGGTTGTAGTGGCAACCACATTGGCATACCCAGGATGTCGGCTAGCACAGGTTCTTAGATCTGCTTTAATAGGAAAGATAGCTGTTTAAGGGGTCAACAATATTTTTTAGTTATATTCCCTAGTTCAGGGGAAAAGTCAGTACCCTGAACTTCAGAGAAAATACAATCAGAGAAATAAAGACCAACAGACAGCGCTCTGACTGCCTGAATCAACTATACACTTTACATATATCCCTGGATTGAGAGAGCCTTTACATCTGAGTAGGCAGGGAACTCTGAATATATGGCCACTCACAATCTCAATCAGGGAATCACAAGATTCTTCTCATAAGTGAACCCCAAAGCAAAATACCAACTTAGAGTATATATATACTTCTCAGAGCCAGAAGGCATCACAACCCTCTGATCCAGTGCCTAATTAGAAATTAGCAAAAGATGTGAAAGCCTTACTACAAGCAAGCCTCCCCCTAAGCAAACTTCCCTTAATGGGTTCCATGTGAGGCCTGTTAATGCGCAGGGAAGATCTTATATTCCATTAACATTACAAGAGTTTTAGCTGAGAGTAGAAGAAAAGATTTGTATATACCCAATTATCCTAGAAATATCCTTCTCACAGAAGTAAGACCAATTTTTAATAATGAAGTCAATCCCTTCCTCCAGTACCTATCAACCGAGCAGAACAAATATACAATTTTCCAAGTGATTTTAAGCTGCTAGAGTAGAATTCTAGGGGGTCCAATGGATAAATAACCCTTAGATTCTTCATGAGATGACTTGGTGGAATTAGGTTTGTTTAGTTTTTTTTTTTTTGTATACATTCTGCATAGATGTCTATGCATACTGTCTTTTCCGCCAATTAAATGTAAGCACCTTGAGGGCAGGATATGATTGCTATCTCTGTATCCCCAGCACCTAGCAAAGTGTCAGGTATACAGCAAACAATGAAGAAATGCTCTCACTGCTTGACTAATCAGTTAATTGATGGGAGGTGGGAGAGAGAGACACACACAGAGAGACAGAGACAAGGAGAGGCAGAGAGCAGAGAGAGAAAGAGCCTAATCATAGGAGAAAACAGAAAAAACAAAGCCAAATCTGACTCTATAGATTCTCTTAAACTTTCTAGGCGATTTTAAGCCCAGGAAAGACTCACAATGTTATTCACAACTCAAAAGTTTATGTGGTCCTGCCCCTTCCTCAGATTCCCTGAGCTTTGAGATATAACTGTAGAGATTGAATATGAACAGTGATAAATGACTTAAAGTTAATACCTAATAATTAAAGTATCAGAGGGTGATTGAAACTAGAAAAGGTGCCAGTAAGGCATTAACATTTGGGGGGCTATTCAGGTGTCTTATAGGTATCAGGGTAGAGGTAGCTACTGTAATGCCAAGCAAAGGCAACTTCCAAGGTTCAGAATACCAACATAGCAAACTCCATTTATTCAGTGACAGATTAAGGCAAAACATTCACAGAACAGAGAAAATCAAAATGCAGTGTAATTCATTCATTTAGGAAGTAAGTTCTCAATTCAGTTGCTAAGTACCAAGGTCCAAGTACCCCATCCCTGCACAGTACATTGATTTAATCAAAGTCTCTCTTCTCAAATGGAGATTAGTTTCCAATCACAAACAAAGTACATTAATTTGGTCACTCAAAGAGCACAAAAAAGTCAAAAGTTTCCCACTCCTGGATCACAACTGAATTACAATACCATCCATTAATGCCAAACACTTTCTCAAAAGGGTCAGGAGAGCACAAAAGGCCATCTACCCTTAAGCTACAACAAGGTTAAGATATCACAGCATTGA
>JAQQSV010018492.1:0-11388 GCA_028646515.1 Pseudochirops corinnae | reverse complement strand
TATTCTCTGAAGTTCAGGGTGCTAACTTTTCACCCTGAACTAGGTAAATGATATGCTTGATTAAAGTAAGATTGTTAACCCATTTTGAGTTGCTTTCCTTTAGAAAAGCAGATCTAAGAACCTGTGCTAGTAGCCCCCCTATGTATGCTAGGGTGCTTGCTGTTACACACACCCATCCCCTTCATTATTTATTTCAACTATCCCTGAATGATTTGCTCTGTGTTGCTTTCATTTTCCAGACAGTGTAGCTCATTTCAGCTTCCAATTGGCTTATGTTGTTAGATTTGTCATTAATGCAGCTAATCATGGTGGCCATTAGTTAATTCTGTTGTAGGCTTTTAGAATGCATCCTTGTGAGCTCAAGAAAGTTTGAGTAAATTCAAAAATCAATCAGAATTGTATAACAATTGAAAACCTTTGCCAAATGGCTTTGACACACTATTATATATTGCTAGATATAAGTAAACTAGTGCATTAACTTCTTTCTTCTTTTAGTGTTCTTGATTCTGTCCCTTACTTTGAATTAGGGTTAGTAATAGTTATTGTGATTATACAGTACTTGGTTCCTTAAGCATGATTTTTTAAGTAATGCGAGTACAACTGATACGTACAAATATTGTTCCTAGTTAGGGTTCAAGGTCAAATATTGCCTCTACTTACCTCAGTTGTAATACAAATAGCAAGGAAAAATACAAACATATACCAAAAATGGCAGTTTTAAAAATCTACAAAATACTTGGGGTAGGAAAGATTGAATCAATCAACCAATTATTTATTGAATAGCTATTATTGGATAGTCATTGTGATGCATGAAGGAGTACCAGAATAATGGGTTTAGAAATCTCTTTATTTTACAAACTTGTACTGGCTCCACATCCATTAAAATGAGTTCTCTTTCTAGGCTTAGATCTGTTACTTTTTTACTCTCTATCATGAAGTAAAGAGAAAGAAAACATCTCCATCAAATACATTGAAAGTTTTTCTTAAATCTGTATGGAAAAAAAAATTAGAAAAGGCTGAAAGGTTTATCTGTGGACTTGTTGTCCATTTTCACGGTTCTGTGAACAGTGGAGACCAAAGTTCTTTTGTACATACCTAACTTTCTTAGAAAATTCTGATAAAATTTAATATTAAGAAAAAAACAATATATTGCTTTTCTTAGGATGAAGGTATATGAATCTGTGTTTATTTTCATTGCTGATATATGTTGAAAGTTAATTATAAATTAATTGCATCAATAAAATGTCTGGTATCCATATAAAAGTGGAGTCCATGTGTGCTCATTAAAGTGTATTTCAAATTGGTAAATTTCCTTTAAAATAACAGCATTTTTTTCCCAAAATAGATTCAGGATTCCAAATGAATAAAAAGATATTCATCAGAAAGACTATTAATAGATACCAGAAATTTCACAATCCTACACCAGGTATTCAAATAGCTCTAGTACCTTTTTTTAATATAAATTGAATACACTGTGGTTCTGAAAATATGCCATTAATCATAAACGCAAGGAACATTGAAACTGTAAAGCACATTAGAAATAATCCTCTCCCCTAACCTCTGTTGTTGTTTTTTAAGGTGAAGAACCTGAGAAGCAGAAATGAAGAACAACTTCCCAAAGTTCATGCAAATAATGGCAGCGATAGGGATAAATTTCAAGTAACTTAACATCTCTTTTTAGTAGTCTTTCAACTATTCCAGATTTTTTCATGTCTGTCTGCATGCATGCCTTTGGGGGGAGGATTTTTTTTTCTTAGTTATATACTTTTAAGATAAACTGAGTATGCAGTTGTTCTTAAAAGAAAAAAAGTAGTTACTGTGCTTTGACTATTTTTTTAAACTATGAAAGGTATTATATATCTTTCAAAAAATGTCAAAAATATTACACTTGTAGCAAATGTTACACTTAACTACAATGTTGTTACTAATAACAAAATAATTTATTGCTTTAAAAACATATAATAGATGACATGTGCAAAAATATTTACAACAGTCCTTTTTGTGGTGGCAAAATATTGGAAATTGAAGGGATTTCCATCAGGTGGGGAATGGCTGAACAAGCTGTGGTAGAAGAATGTAATAGAATGTTATTGTACAATAAGAAATGATGAGCAGGCAGATTTCAAAAAAATTTGGAAAATTTGTATGAACTGATGCAAAGTGAAATGAGCAGAACCAGGAAAATATTGTATATAGTATCAGCAACATTGTGTGATGATCAACTATGAATGGTTTAGCAGCCTTAGCTCTTCTTAACAACACAGTGATCCAAGACAAATACAAAGGACTCAAGAAGGGAAATGCTATTCACATTTAAATAAAGAACTGAGGGACTCTGAATGCAAATCAAAGCATATTTTTTTTCACTTACATTATTTTTTTCATGTTTTCCTTTTTGATATGCTTATTTTCCCCCGGTTGTGACTAATATGGAAGCATGTTTTACATAATTATGCATATATAACATATATCAAATTGTCTACCATTTTTGGAACAGGGAACAAGAGGGATGGAAGGAGAAGAATCTGGAACTCAAAAATCTTGTAAAAACAAATGCTAAAAATTGTGTTGACATATAATATGGGGGGGGAAATAAAATGCTACTTAAAAAACCCATAATAAATACAAGCGGACACCAGTCTACCTTTGCAGGTTGATTATACATTATTCATCTTCATAGACTCTATTGCCCAATCAAACAGAGACACTTGCTTATCCTCATGCTCAAGATTCCATCTCCTGTCCCTGTGTCTTTGTACAGGCTCTTTCCTTATCACATACTTACCATGTAGTCAAAACTAATATCTAATTTTTAGAATCCTTAATTCCCTACAGAGTTCCACTGAAATGCTATCTACTACATTAGGGCTTCTCTACTTACTTTTACTATTAATACTGCCAACTCAAATTACTTTTTTTTAACCATGTGTGTATTTACTAATTTGTTTTTCATTGTTTCCCCCAATAGACTATAAGTTCATTGAAATCAAAGGCTCTTTCATTTTTACATTTATGTTTATAATGCCTGGTATGCAATTAGGAAAACATTTTTTTGGGGGGGGACAGGTTGTGAAGAGTCTTTATTTTTCCCAAATTTTAAAAACTTTTTATTTAAAGTTTTGATTTCCAAATTCTATCCCTTCCTTCCCTTCTCCTTGAAACAATATCAGATATAGATCATACATATGCAATTAGGTAAAACATTTCCATATTAGAAATTTTGTATTAGAAGACTAATAAAAGGAAAAAAAATGAAAGAAAGGAAATGGAAAAAAAATAGCCTACTTCACTCTATATTCAATCAATATCAGTTCTCTGGAGGCAGACAGTATACTTCATCATTAGTCCTTTGAGATTGTCTTGGATCATTGCATTGCTGAGAATAGCTAAGTCATTTACAATTCTTCATTCAACAATACTGCTATTACTGTATACAATATGCTCCTGGATCTGTTCACTTCACTATGCATCAGTTCATGTAAGTCTTTCCAGATCCTTTTGAAATCATCCTGCTTGTTATTTCTTACAGCACAATAATAATCCATTACAGTCATAGACCATAGCTCCTTTAGTCATTCCCCAATTGATGGACATCCCTTTGGTTTCCAATTCTTAACCACCACAAGAAGAGCTGCTAAAAATATTTTTGTACAAACAAATCTTTTTCCCTTTTTTGTATGTCTTTGGGATATAAACCTACTAGTGGCATTGCTGGATCAAACTGGTTTGCAGTTTTATAGCCCTTTATCATAGTTCCAAATTGTTCTCCAGAATGATTGGATCCATTCACAACTTCACCAAAGGCAAAATATTTTTGACTGATTCATCCTTTTTAATTTTCAAACCTAATCTTTTTCTAATTTTCAAAATCATTCTGTTACAGGTTGAGATCAGTCATTTAGAGGTAAATAACTATGTCTAAATGTTTAGAAATTCTCTTCAATTGCAGGATCAACAATTCTGCTTTAAAAAAAAATATGGCAGTTGAATGCATCCACCTCATGAAAGGTACTGCATTTAATCTTCAACTATGCCTTTCTACAATTCTTTAAAAATTAGCCAAATTTTGTTTGGTCCCTCTAATCTATAACATGGTATTTTAACTGTTTTTTTGACATTCACCCAAGGATTTGACCTAGGTTTTCTCAATTGAAAACAAGGAATAGTGTAGTGCTTCAAAAGAACAGTTTCTGGCTGACATGTTTGGCCTGGTGTAAAATTAAGAAGTTGGCCTTTGCTCCATTCCTACTTACTACAGAAAACCACATCAGTTGTTACAGAGCATCCCATAACTGTGTTTCCAACAAAGATTACACTGATATTTCTGTCCAGCCACATGTCCTGCAGGGCTGTTCTGTGGTCTTCCGATCAGTAAAAATGTAATAACATTTTCACATAGTCAATATTTAATTCTGTAAATGCAACTGGTAGTTGTAATCTAGGTTATTAACCACACAGTGATTTATGATGGAGGGCAGACAGTGGAGGGGAATAGAGCAGTAGGAAGGTCCTCTGGTGACAATAAAAAGGTTATAAATTTCATAGCTCTGCCTGAGAAATGTATTTATATCCTATATTAAGAATAGCTTTTTATAAATTTTAATGATCCATGTTATTAATGGTGCTGTCATCATTACTGCCTATGTGAGACTAGAGTCCTTGTTTTTTTTTTTTCCCCTTTTACTTTTCCATCAGCTGAAGGTCTTGGGGGTGGGGAGGGGAGGAAGGAAGTCTTATTAGCCATATGCTAGTGAAAAAAAAATCTTTAAGAGTAATAAGCCTGCCTTTGTTTCACTGGACTGCAAAGACTGTAAGAAGTAGTTTGCATAAAGTTTTATGGGGAAAGCAAAGGTCAGACTAATTGGAGAGGAAACAATCGGAGCTCTATCATGTTTACAAAGGCTAAGTCAATATGTACAAATTAAACCAGAGCCATATCAAAAAGAGGAATTTATACAAGGAAATTGTTCTTCTCTTTCAATCTCTTTTTTTATATATCTCCTATATGTGATAAGTATAGAATGGTCTTTGGCTATCTATCTCTGCACACATATTATCATTTTCCCACTCCATGTTGTAGTAATTCACCCATCTTTTTTTTTTTTTTTCTTCTCCTTCAGCTTCATTTCCAGGTGTTTTCTTGTCACATTGCTATGGTTTGTATAAATAGTACTATTTTAAAACAACTTTATAAAACAGATGTTCAAAAAGCAATTCTCCACATTCAAAAAGCAATTCGATTATTGGTCCAGAAGATCTTTCCAAGAATATAATCAAGTAAAATGTTGGATGTAATCCAGCAAAAGAATTTTTTTTTCTTTAGGAATCTAGTTGGTACCATTTCCATTCTGAGCATTTTATGAAACTGACTTTATAGAGTCATGGAATATTAGAAATCCTTTGTATTTTTCTTTCAATAAAAAAATTGATCTAGAGTGGAATCGTTTATATGCAGTCAGAATTTTGAATTCGGTATAATGCTAGAGCTAAAAAAAAAAGGACCTCAGAGATTATCTAATACAACCTCATCAATGGACAGATTGAGTCCCAAAAAAGATTAATGAATGTAACAAAGGTCACACAGCAACCAAGTTGGGATTTAAACCACAGTATTTAGCATCCTATATAACAAAACATAAAATGTCCTCATTGATACAGTAACCATGACTCAAACTGATTAGAATTTGACTCGGTTTTCATCCTTTTTCTATTTTCATCATATCAATGTTCTCCTTCCTCTTTATTCAAAAAGCACTGAAGGCTAATAAAGTCCCACTAGATAGGAGGTATACTTCAGAATAAGTATTCAATTAAAAAAATGTTCTTTTGTTCACCAAAATCAATTCAACTCAATTCAGTTAATCTTTAAGTCACTAACGGGACCATTTTGAGGGCATGTCTATCAAGACTTTGTCCGGGGCACTAGAATCCAGGGACAAATCATGCATGTAATTTATGCTATTGGTGCTGTTGTGTTCAAGTGATTTGTCCTGAGCAATGAGTCCCAGTTCCCCCACCTGGTGCCACTTCCAGACCCTTTGCCTCTCATATTTCAGTGGTTCCTCTCCCAACCATATCCACAAGATTCCATCATGACACTTCTAAAAAGCTGGCCTTTCTCACTCTTGACAAATTCCATGAGAGAATGAGTCAGTCTTCCCAGAAGGTGAGTCACTCAATCTCTCTGAACAACTGCACATATTTGAATTGTCATCTCTATTGCTGCTATACCCTTCCCACACCCATCTTTTTGGAATCATTCTTGTCCCAGTGCTCTTCCCTCTACCATCTGTTTTCATCCTAACAATGATTGCCCCCTTGGAACTCTATTGCTCTACACCAAAAGAAAAAAAAAATCTTAGTTCATTCATGCAGACTCTATGTTAGCTTTGGGGGATTCAGTCATCAAAACGAAACAATTTTTGCCTCCAAGAAACTTACATTCTATTATTAAGATGGATATTGGGGGAAGATTATGATTGCTAGCTACCACTTCATATCTCTTTTCTCTTCAGCTAAACACCTTGAAAAACAACCTCCAACTTCTCTAAATCTTTTCAATCTTACTTCTGAGCACACATATTACTGAGTCTGCTCTCATCAAAAATTATCAGTAATCTACTAATTGCCAAATTGAATGGTTATTTCTTTAAAAAAAACTACCAATAATTTCCTAATTATCTAATTGGTTGGGCTGTTTCTTATTCCTGATCTTTCTTGACCCCGGGAGAGCATTTGGTGTTATTAGAGCACCTTGTTCTCCTGGTTTCTCTCTATGGGTTTTCAAGACACTGTTCTCTTTTGATTTTCCTATCTGACTATTGTTTCTCAGTTCTCATTTTTGGATACTCATCCTGTTAAATTACTATGGCTCTATCAAAAGATTCTCATCTGCCCTATTTCTCCTTTCTCTTTGTGTTCTCTTTTTTGATTATCTCACAAACTCCCTTGGTTTTAATTCACATCCCTATGATATATAGAGTCCTCATCAGCTCCTGAGCTCCAATACTAAATTATCAACTGCCTATTAACCATTTTGAATTAGATATCTCAACAATCTCCTCACATAATAAGTGCTTAATAAATGTTCTTTGATAGACAGAGGGATAACTAGGAGGGAACAAGGATCAAGAAAGACCTTATATAGGAGATGACACCCAAGTTGTATTTTGAAAGAAGTAAGAGATACTGTGAGGTAGAATTGAAGAGAACTTGCATTCTAGACATGCAAATATATAGAGTTAGAGATGAAATGTATGTAAAGCTGTCACATCAGTTAGACAGGTGTATGTGAAGTTAAATAATATAAAATGACAGGTAGTGAGATAGGAGCTAGATTGTGGGGAAGGAAATTAAATACAAGTCTGAGTAAATTTATGTTCTCCCATGAGTAACAGAGAGTCATCTAGTTGATCAGTCAACAAACATTGATTACACTTACTATGTATCAAGCACTGTGTTAAGCACTGAGTATACAAAGAGAAAGGACAGTTTCCTCTCAAGAAGCTTACGGTCTAATGGGGGAGACAACATCTGAACAACTGTGTATAAACAGACTATATACAGGCTACTTCAGCAATAACAAGACAAGCATTAGAGATGAAGGGGATCAGGAAGTTTCCGGTAGAATGTGAGATTTACTTTGGACTTGAAAGAAGCGTTGAAACTCAAGTGGACATCAGGAGATGGAGCTTTCCAGTCATTGAGGACAGCTAGAGAAAATGTCTTGAGTGTATCCTGACCTGCCCAGTGAAGTTGCTATTAAAATTAGGAGGTTTGCAAGAAGACAAGAGAGCAGCAGTCATGGCGGTCAACTGCTCTCTTGCCACTTGCTTAGTCACTCCCACTTGCATTATCTAATTCATGACTAATGTCAGTATCACTTCACAAAATTTTAAAATTCTGATGATTTTTGTCCACTACAAATAAAATCATTAGGCTGGTAGGTCACTGCTTCTTCTTCATTACCCTCTTCTAAAAGATCAAATTACACCAAAACACACTAGGCAACTGCTCCACTTTTCTGTAGAGATAATCCAATCCTCTCCTGAAAACCAATAGCACCTGCCTGGATAACTATGCTTTTCCCCTACAATTATGTGTGCATATTTCTTTACTTTTATTAGTTCATTCTTTCATTGTTGTGATCCCCTTTTTTTGATAAACAGACATATACATGCCCCTTACTTGCATTAGAAAGAAAGAAAGTAGACATTTGTGTTACACACATCACAGAAACCAAAACCATGAGCTATACCATATTATGCATTGATAGAATGTGGCAGTATATGGTATTTGCGGAAATGTGGCAAACCAATGGCGTACAAACCAATCTCCAGGTAGAAACAAGCCCCAGCTTTATAGGATTATGTTCAGAAAATACTATCCAGCCTCAACAGAATGTGAGTTACTTCAAGGAAGGAGTTATTTTGTCTTTTTAATTTTAATCCACAGCTTTTAATGTAGTATTTCACACACGATAAATGTTTGGTAAAATTTTGTTAATTTGTATGTTGGTCTATTGAATTGCGCTATTTTCTCCGTCCGCATTTTTATCTGCTTGCGATTTCTGGTTGTATTTTCTGAAGTTCAGGGTGCTGCCTTTTTTCCCTGAACTAAGTGAATGATATCTATGTTTGATTAAAGTAAGACTGTTAACCCCTTTTGAGTTTCATTCCTTTAGAAAAGCAGATCGAAGAACCTGTGCTAGCAGCCACCCTGGGTATGCTGGGGTGCTTGTTGCTACAAAACGTCTTTCCAAGTTTGTTTAGTGTATTTTTTAAGTCTGCCTGTTCATCATTTCTTATTGTACAACAGTATTCTATTACATTCACATACCACAGTTTGTTCAGTCATTCCTCAATTGAAGTGTATCCCCTCAGTTTCCAGTATTTTATCACCACAAAAAGAGCCGCTATAAATATTTTGCACATGTAAATCCTTTTCCATTTTTTTTTATTATCTCTTTGGGATACAGACCTCATATTGATATAATTGGATCAAAGGTTATGCACAAAGGTTATCCACAATCTGGGCATAGTTCCAAATTGCTCTCCACCATGGTTGGATCAGTTCACAACTCTAGCAACAATGCATTAGTGTCCCAATTTACCCACATCCTCTCCAATATTCATCAGTTTCCTTTTTTTAAAATTGTTTTCTTAGCCAATCTGATAGAAGTGAGATGGCATCCCAGAATTTCTTTAATTTGCATTTCTCTAATCAAAAGTGATTTAGAGCACTTCTTCATGGGCCTATAAATACCTTTGCTTTCTTCATCTGAAAACTGCCTGTTCACATTCTTTGACCATTAATCAATTGGGGAATGGCTTGTATTCTTATAAATTTTATTCAGTTCTCTTTATATATATGAGAAATGAGGCTGTTACCAGAGATATTTCCTGTAAAGAATATTTCCCAACTTTCTGCTTTCCTTATAATCTCAGTTACATTGGTTTTATTTGTACAAAAGCTTTTTTATTTGAATATAATCAAAATTACCTATTTTACATTTCATAATGCTCTCTGTCTTTTGTCATGAATTTTTCCCTTCCTCCTAGATCTGACAGATACACCATTCTTTCCTCTTCCAACTTGCTTATGCTATCACCCTTTGTGCCTAATCATGTACCCATTTTTACCTTATCTTTGTATAAGGTGTAAGATGTTAGTTAATACCCAGTTTGTGTCACATTGTTTTCCGGTTTTCCCAGAATTTTTGTCAAATAATGAGTTCTTATCTCAAAGTTTGACATCTTTGGGCTTCTTAAATGTTAGGTTACTTTGTTCATTGACTACTATGTCTTGTGTACTTAATCTATTCCAGTGATTTACTACTCTCTTTTTTAGTACCAAATAGTTTTGATGAATACAGCTTTATAATGTACTTTGAGATTTGTATTGGTAGGCCACTTTCATTTTATTTTTTTTTCATTAATTCCCTTTATATTCTTTACCTTCAGTTCTTCCAGATGAATTTTGCTATTTTTTTCTAACTATCAAATAATTTTTTGGTAGTTTGGTATGACACTGAGTAAGTAAATTAATTTAGGCAGAATTGTCATTTTGATTTAATTTGCTCAGCTTCCCATGAGCAATTAATTGTTTCCAATTACTTAGATCTGACTTTATTGGTGTGAAAAGTGTTTTATAATTGTGTTCATATAGTTCCTAGTTTTGTCTAGGCTGGTAGAATCCCAAGTATTTTATATTGGGTTTTTTTGTGTTTTTTTTTTAAACTTTTTTTTTAGTTTACATCATTTGTTTCCATGAGATTTTGAGTTACAAATTTTTTGTATATATTTTTAACATTTGATTTTAGAACTATAAATTCTAGATTCTTTCCCTTCCTCCTTTGTCACCCACCCCCACTGGAAAGACAAGCAATTCAATACAGGCTGTACATGTGTAGTTATGTAGAACATCTCCACAATGGATATACTGTGAAAGATTGATTATATTTCCCTCCTTCCTATTCTGTCCCCCACTTGTTCTGTTCTCTACTTTGTCCCTGTCCCTTTAGAGAAGTATGTGCTTCTACCAATCCTCCCCCTCAACCTGCCCTCCCTTCCATCCTCCCCCCTCTCATCCCCTTCCCCCCTACTCTCCCGTAGGCCAAGATACTCAATTTAGAGTGCATGTCATTCCATCGCTAAGCCAAATTCAATGAGAGTAAGGTTAACCCATTCCCTTTTGCCTTCCTGTTCTTCCCCTACATTGTAACCGTTATCCCTTGCCTCTTCTATATGAGAGGATTAACCCCATTCTGTCTTTCTCTCTCTATCTCCTCTCATACTATTCCTCTGCCACCTCTCAATTTCATCTTTGAAAATATCCCACCCTATTCAATTGATCCTGTGCCCTTTGTCCATGAACACATATATACACATGCTCACATATGCATTCCTATGCATATATACCCTCCTATATAGACATATGTGTATGTATACATACATATATATATGTGTATGTGTGTGTGTGTGTGTGTGTGTGTGTGTATTCCCTTCAACTATCCTCCTACTGAGAAAAGTTTCATAAGTTGCAATTATCATTTTTCAATGTTGGCATGTAAATGGTTCAACTTTTATAAGTTCCTTATGATTTCTTTTCCATGTTTATCTTCTTATGCTTCTTGTGTTTGAATGTCAAATTTTCTATTCAGTTCTGGTTTTTTCCTCAAGAATGCTTGAAAGTCCTTCACCTCATTGAATGACCATATTTTCCCCTCAAATATTATACTCAGTTTTGCTGGGTAGGTGATTCTTGGTTTTAATCCTAGCTCCCTTGGTCTCTGGAATGTCATATTCCAGGCCCTTTGATCCCTTAATGCAGAAGCTGCTAGATCCTGGGTTTTCCTGATTGTGTTTCCACAGTATTCAAATTGTTTCT
>JAQQSV010018491.1:0-11389 GCA_028646515.1 Pseudochirops corinnae | reverse complement strand
TGGGATGGCTGTTTTGGGGCGGTGGGTGGAGGAAAGAGGGGGAGAAAATATGTAACTCAAAATCTTGTGGAAATGAATGATGCAAACTATAATAAAAATTTAAAAATATTAAGAAAAAAAAATAAAGTCTTCCTTGGTGACAAAAAGAAAAGAAAAGAAAAGAAAAGAAAAAAGAGTCAACAGTTTAGTAAAGGAGGCACAAAAATATTGAAGAAAATAACACCTTAAAAACAAAACAGGCCAAAATGTTAAAAGAAGCACAAAAATCCACTGAAGAGAAGAACTACTTAAAAAGTAGAATTGGGTGCAGCAGACCCAGAGTGAGGCCCCATGCCCCAGCACAAGAAGTTTGGGGCAGAGCCCAACTTTAATAAAAAATTAAAAATCATGAAATAAGCTAGAAAATGAGCAAAAACAACAAAAAGAGAACTCAGTCATAGAAAGTTACAAGGGTAACAGGGAAGATGAAAATACAAACTCAGAAGAGTACAACAATATCAAAACAGCTACATGAAAATTGCCAAATTCCAGAGCTCCCATGTCAAGTAAAAAATATTGCAAGCATCCAAGAAAAAAAATAATTCAAATATCATGGAGCCATAGTCAGAATAAAACAATATTTAACAGTGTCTGCATTAAAGGATAGGAGGACTTAGAATATGATATTCTGGGGAGCAAAGGAACTAAGATTACAATCAAGAATCACCTACCCAGCAAAACTAAGTATAATCCTTCAAGGGAAAAAATGAATATTCAATGAAATAGAGGACTTTCAAGCATGCCTGATGAAAAGACCAGAGCTGAATAGAAAATCTGATATTCAAAGAGAAGACTGAAGAGAAACACAAAAAGGTAAACAGGAAAGAAAAATCATAAAGGAATCAATAATATTAAAACTGTTATTATTCCTACATGGGAAGATGATATTGTGACTCCTAAGAGCTTTCTCATTATTAGGACAGTTAGAAGGAGTATACATAGACAGAGGGCACAGGTATGAATTGACTATTATGAGATGATATCTAAAAAACAAATTAAGGGGTGAGAAAGAGGGATGCACTGGGAGAAACGGGAAGGGAGAGGAAAAAATTAAATATTAAATATAATAAAAAGCCCTGCTTTCAGTCTAGTAGAGTGAAATAATCCAGTTATAGATAATTATAATTTACATTACAATATAAAATGTATAACATATAAAATATAATGTACAATGAACATATAAGTACATTAGTCAGATGTATGGTAAGTGCCACCTGAATCTGAGCAGCATAGTAATTACCAACAGGAAAGACTGAATAAGGCTTCCAGGAAGAGGTGGCATTTGAGTCGAACTTTAAAGGACAGGCATGAATACAACAAACAATAGAGGGAGGGAGAACATTTTAGACACAGGAAACCATGTCTGCAGAAACACAGATGTGTAAGAGCACCACAGTGTGTAAGATCATAGGACTTCAGGGTTGGAAATCCAGTTTCTTCATATTACAAATCAGAAATCTGAGTCCCTGAAGAGGTGAAGTGACTTGCATCACAAATGTGATGATCAGAATCATCACAAATTTAGTAAATGGTATCTGGGATTTGAATCCAGGTCCACTGACTTCACAAAGATACTCAATGATTCTTCTGTTTCTCTCCAAACAACATGTTATAGAAACAAATAATAGAACTCAATCAATTTAATTAATTAAAATAGCAAATATACCTGAATGAATCTCCAGTGAAGGAACAATAGTAGTTTATATTCTAGTATGGCATGGCCAGGAATCAGGTAACATCATAATGGGGCTGAACCAAATGAGTGGGCCTGGGAGTCCATTAGAACAGAGAAATTCAATCAATTTTTATTGAAGGTGCGATTGTGGTATCCTAGACTCTCTGATTTTGAAGGGTCTTCAGATACTATGTAGTCTATTCTATACTTAAGCACAAGTGAGCATCCAGGCTCCACTATTAAGATCTCCAGGGAAAGGAAGTTCACTACTGCTCCTGCTTTGGTTGATCTCATGTTAGGGAGTTTTTCCTTATATGAAACTCAGATCTGCCTCTCTGCAACTAGTCATCGTTCCTAGTTCTTCTCCTTGGGGCCAAGTAAGCAAGTCTAATTAATCCCTCTTCCACCTGACTGTCTTTCAAATACCTGAACCTATGTCTGTCAACATTTTTATCAATGATTTGGCTGAAGTTATATTCATCAAATTTTCACATGAGGGATGGACTGGGAGAAAGGGGAAGTGAGAAGAACCAGGAGATCATTAAGCACAGTAAGAACATTGTTGTAAAGATGATCAACTGTGAAAGACTTAGCTACTCTGATCAAGACAATGGAAAATTAAGCATTCATCTGAAAAAGGCCTAGGACTACTATACCTGAAATACCTTGTACTCATCTGCCATGACACTAGCTTCTATGCCCAAGTGATCTTTTGACAATTCAGTTATCACGATAGTTCACATTTATGTAGCACTTTACAATTCACATAGTACTTTCTTCTCAATGACTCTAGGAGGCTAGTGATGATAATAGCTCATATTCCTGTTGTACTTTGCAAAATGCTTTCCATACAACACTTGTAAGAAGCAGGTAGTACATTCTTGTTTCTATTTTAGGCAGGATTTTCTGCCACAATTTTTTTTTCTGTTAAAAACTATGGTCTCCCAGTAATCACCATGAGCTCTGAAGAATAAAAACTGTAAGCAGCCCAAAGGGCAACAGAAAGATCTGTAGCGCAGGCAAGAGGCTGACAATGGACTAGGACAGGACTTGCACATGAGAAGAAGCCTGAAAGACATCACCAAGGATTCATATGACCCAGAAAAGGTGGTGGACCAACCACATGGCAAAAATGAGGACAGCTTGACTGTTATATTGCTATTTAAGAAATATCAAAATCACCAAAGAAAGGCTTCCAATTTGGGGAAGGAGAGGAGGCAAATCCTTCATAGAGTATTTATGTAAAGCTTTGGACAAGAATTGCCAAGAATGAGAAAGTACAAGCAGTACGTGCTCTGAATAGGTGGAGAAAATATTGATGGAATCACAGATGCACTGAAATACTGTTATTCTCATTTACAGATGAGGAAACTGACATGGAGAGACCTGACATTTGACTACTGTCATATAGCTAGTAAAAGGTGGAGTCGAGAATTGAACCCAGGTCTCGATGCCAAGTTCCACACTCTTTCCAGTACTCCACATTGCATTTTGATTCCTGCTTTCTAATCATTTTAAAAATTATCTTTTAAAATAGCATAGTTACCTTAAGTTTAACAACTTTTTACTGTGTTTTAAAAGACTGCCATTTTGCTACTACATTAAATCACAGTGATGGGTATTTCGATGAAGATAAAAAGTCTCTAATTGCAATCTAAAGATAAGAAAGATTTATATTCCTTAAAATGCATTTATCACAAGAAGAGTCTAAAGCATTCACTTAAGCCATATGGTTCATGATAACAACCATTAGTTAAAATGTAATTAGGAAAAGTGACCATGTACTTTTTTATTGAGGGGGAGAGTCAAACTAGTTTCTTATCTTATTAATTATACTTACTTCTGAAAACATGATTATGGTGAATTTCATGAATAATTAAAATGTTTGTAAGGGAGAAGTGATTTGATGAATCACTATCCTGTTGAGTGCTAATAAGTCTTGCCATTGGAAAATCTAATACTTTTGTGCCAAATATAGAATATCTTATGAGAACTGTGAAGTGGCATGGTCATATCTTAACTGTTTATGGCCTTTAGAGATATAGTCATATATACTAACATGCCTTAAGTCCTTTGTTACAAAGTGATCTATTCTCATTGGTAACAATAATGGAACTATACCATTTGGATCTGATCTCTTCTGTACTTAAGGAAGAATGGAAGTTTGATATATTGATGGATAACATATCATTCACCATTTTGAATTTATTTATATTATTGTAATCTTTGTATATATTGTTCTTTTGGCACTGCTTTCTTCATTCTATATCAGTTCATAAAAATCTCCACGTTTCTCTGAAATCTTCATATTTATCATGTTTCATAACATTACATTTATGTACTATAACTTAGTCAATCATTGACTATTTTGTTTCTAGTTTTTTGGAACATAAATACTCTAAAGACAATTTTCTCTAGTGAACCATATGTTTATGAACACATACTATTGATAACACAGCCCTAAAGTCTGCTGAGGAGACAAGGCATTTTTCACCTGAGCATCAAAACCATAGAAAACCATGGAAAACTCTTCAAAAATGATTACTTGGATAATCTTATTCAATAATCTGCTGACTAATGATAACAATCAAACTGTTAAACAAGAGACTATGTGCTTGATAGAGGCATATGTCAGTGTCACAGGGGATGTCTTTCATAAAGTTCAAATTAAAGAAAAAATTTGTATTAATGGTTAAGTTCTTCAAATGTTCATATTTGCTGATAACACTGATCATTTGAGAGATCCACAGAAGGGAGAAAGTTGTGTGTGGAGAAGGGGCCCATCATCCTCACCATCCATAGTAATTGTTGCTTACCTGCCACCAAAAGGCAGATGATCACAAAAGCCCTAGGAATGGCAGTGTGCCTTCCCTCCCCCAATGCTCAGCCCTCATGGTCATCCTCTGGGGAAGAAAATCCTGTGGCAAGGGGGTAGACCATCCCAACCAACTGCCAGTCAACTGCTACTCATGGGGCAAGAGGACCAACCTAGTTGAAACAGCAAGGTAATCTGGGAAAGACACAGAAGGGTAGTATGTGGCAGGCAAGTCAAACCACCACCACTATATTTACCACCATCTTCCCTCAGGCCCTGAAATAGCCTAGGACTCTGAACCCAAGGGTCTTGGGACTGATGGGATATGGACTCTGAACCCTTCTCCCCCACTCTGAACTTTTCCCTGCACTTTCCCACATGGCCCAGTCCCTGGTGTTCACCTGAGGCACCAGCTCATGCCAGAATAACCCATTCAACTGTCCTTTCATTGTGGCTCTGACCTAGTCCCAATCTTCAAACCTCTGATCCAGCTCAACCTTTCATTGTCTCTTACCTCCAGATCACCCCCAATCTATTGGTCACTTCTTTATACTATCTAAATCTTCCCACAAATCTTTTTCCCTATAAAAATGATCAGTCTCATCTACCAAGGGTGAGGATTCTTAAAATCTCACCCGCTCCAAATGGTGTTTTGTCTCTGACTGAAAGAAGGCCTGAGTTGAATTCTTCCAAGGCAGACCCACACCTTTTGCTCTTGAATTTCAGTGTTCCCAGCACCTCTAGACTGCTACAGGACTAGCAATGCTTCTAGCCCAATGTCCTCAATCATTACTCCTGGAAGCAACCCTTGTGGAAAATCAACCTGGCAACTGCTCCTGTAGGTGCTATAGCCATAGCAAATGAAGTCCCAGAAAGGAAAGTTCTTGCCACCAAACTCCTCAGCACTGTTATATAGCTCAATATGAAAATGATCATTTAGAGAGGCGAAATTACCTCTGCTTTGCACCCTAAGGACCACAGGATTTTTCCATCTGATTGGCAGCTGAAATCTTCATACATGTTTTCTCTCCCACTACAACTTGATCTCCTGGAGAGTAGGGACTGCCTTACTTTTCCATTTGTACCTCCAGTGCTTAGCACAAAGCCAATGAACACTTCGCTTATTTATCTATTATAAAGTAATTTTTCTAATCATTTATGAGGAAAAACCAAAGTGGATGAAAAACATAATGCCCAGGCTATAATGTGGTATTCGACACCCATCAAATTAGCTCATCAGTATGTTTATCTTAGACAAACATTGAAACTGGGTAATGAACTGACCCCAGAACTGATATTTCTCTTGGTGCTATTATATAGGATATCATAGGTTTGGCAGAATTAAAGTGACAAATAACACAAAAAGATAACAGCTATATCATGTTATCAGTGATGACATGGGAAAAGCAGCACAAAAACCCTAATTGGGTATGTTTATGATCAGAGGAGGTAGACCAGTCTCAAAATGAGAATTAAGGACAACAGGAAGATAGCAAAAGGGTATAAAATGACAGATATTCCAAGATACCAAAAGAATAAGATGAAAGCCTTTAGCTCCCATTGAGTAAGTCCTTTATAGAGAGTTTATGGGAAAGCATGAATAAGAATCATACAAGATAAGAAGAGATGGAAAAATAGTGATCTACACCACAGGAATGCAATGACAAATTCATCAAAGTGATGATCTTTAAATTATTTGTTCACGATGGAGATTACAGGGGAGTTTTCAGTATATTATTAATTTAATTTTAATTATTATTAATTATTAATTCATTTTAAATTATTATTTGCATATAATAATGCTTATAAAAACTTACATTTGTATAATGCCTTAAGTCTGTCAAGTTTAGGGTAGCATCTAGTTAAGCCAGATAGAATAGATCTCTCAGCATTTCTACAACAAACTATTTTTATCATTGATAACAGTGAATCAGCCACATTTAGATTTTGACACTACAGTCACGTGGTATATGAGAACATGGAGTTGGTGTTAAAGAAGACAAAGACAGAAAAACAGCCAGATCAAACCATGTATACTTAGAAGAAGAAATCCATGATGGAGGAACTACAATTAGGAAAACATTACAGGATTGATTTTAAAACTATCTGAAAGGGGAAGACACTAAACAACTAGACAAAACCATGGATATGTTGTTATACTTCCAACAGGTAACTAAGAAGACATCTACAACCCATATGCTTCTTTTTAAAATCTCTTTAAAATGGTTATGTGAGTGATCCACATCAGTATTGAGGTTATCTTTCTTGAAAATGTGAGAAAGGAATAAGAAAACTTTCATAAATGAATTTCTATAGTGTCTTCACAATTCAATTCAGTTCAATAAGCATTTATTAAGTACCTGTGTTCTAGATACTCTGTTGCTATACCATTGGCTGAAAGACAATATACCACTGTTGCTGTTTGTTGACTTGTTTATAGCATGTAACTAAGAGAAAAACAGGACTTGAAAAGCAAGGTGATATCTCCTGCGAATATGTTAATCTTATCTTAAGATTCCAGACAGATGTACTGGGAGAAGGGAGAAGGGAGAGATAGAATGGGGAAAATGTTCTCACAAAAAGGAGGCATCAGAGTGTTTACAGTGAAGAGGATGGTGGGGTGGTGGAGTAGAAGGGCAACACCTAGTTGTTTTCACATTGTCTCTCTCTAGACTGTAAGCTCCTTGAGGGCTACAACTGTCTTTTGCCCCTTTTTGTATCCCTAGCGCTTAGCACACTGACTGGAACATAGGAAGTACTTAAGAAATGCTTACTGAAGACTTACCTACTAACTAAACTCCAGCCAAGACTGGACCACTCCCTGTTTCCTCACTTTTTCTTTGTTATAGTACTTTCTTCTTCTCGCTGCTAAACAATGACACATCTCTATAAAACAACTATTTTAAAAGTTCTTTTTAATCTCACTAGTCTTTCCTACCCCTCAAATCTCTTCCCCCCTCCCCCCCAATCTGCTGTTCTGCTTTCCCCATTGGTAACAATCATTTCCACAATGGCTCACTGTTCACACAGTATCACATACTATGGATCCTTCCTTTGGAGAGAGAATTACCCTGCTGCCACTGTCCAAAGGTAAATTTGGTCTTTTCTTTCTGTAATTTATCAAAGAAAGTGGCACAGTGAAAAGATCGCTATACTTAAGATTAGTTAGAAGAACTGAGTTCAATCCTAATTCTGCTAGCTGCTATCTGTGTTATCGGACAAATTACTTAATCTCCTACAGGCTCTCAGTTGCATCATCTACTAAATAGGGGTTTTGGACTAGAGGAATTCCTTCTAGTTCTAAAACCTATAAGAATTTACGTTACCATTCTTACTTCTTTTATTCTTTGAAAGGAAGTGTGGTATTAGATATAGAGTCAAGAGATTTGGGTTCAAGGCCCAGTTCTAAAACTTAATATTGTAAGACCCTGGACAAGTTGCTTAATCTCTCTGAACTTCTTATCTCACATACACACAAATGAATGTGATAGTTATGTTACCAACCTCAGAGGGTTCTTTTAAGGAAAGTATATTATAAACTTTAAGGTGCTATAGAAATTTGAGCAATTCTTATTACACAAGGAGAAAAATGAAGGTCCTATCTCTAGTGCGAGTGCTTTAAATTTCTTTTAGGAGTGAGTGTTATGGGAATCTGAAGATCTTTCCTGCCCCTAGGCCCTTTGATAGGCTTAAGCGACTCTGAGAACCTTCCCTGATTTGAAAATATACTCTGTCCCCTAATAGGCTGAATGTGGTCACATGGAGCCTGAAGCAGAAAGCTTGTTTTTCAGGAATGCCCACATCTTATTGCTCTGTGATTGGGCAGCAGGTCAACCCAGATGTTGGTGCTTCCCTCTCTAGTAACTAACTAGGTATGGATGTAATGGTCAGACAACTAGAAGCCTGTCTGCTGATCTGTTTGTCTGCTTGTAACTTCTGTTTGTATTCTGTTTGTATTCTCTGAAGTTCAGGGTGTTGACTTTTCCCCCTGAACTAAGTAAATGATATATGTTTGATTGATTAAAGTAAGATTGTTAACCCATTTTGAGTTGCTTTCGTTTAGAAAAGTAGATCTAAGAACCTGTGCTAGCAGCCATCCTGGGTGTACTAGGGTGTTTGCTGATAACAGTGAGCAATTTATTAAGAATCTGAAGTGGCTGTTTTGCAGATCCTGGTATAGTCTAACAAAAATATTTTGAAGTAATACCTTATTAGTGATAGCTGTAATAGGTTGTCTAAAGCCGGGAACATACTAACTGAACAAAACAAAATATTTGAGACCTGGGAATGAAAATACACATACACATAAGTATAAAGAGAAATTTCCAAGAGGTAACTCCGTCAATGTTTTTAGATGATGTTAAACTTGTAGAGCAAAATCATAAAATATTTTTAAAAAAACTAATTAAGTGCCAAATTTGTGTAGGGCCTGAGCTGGGCACCAGCATGATGCAAAGAGAAATAAGACACACATTCTGCCTCCCCTCAGGGAGCTTGGGTCAGAATACCTCCCTGTCTAATTAATGAAAGATGTGATCTAAAACTTGGAGTTCCTTTTTTTTTTTTTTTCTGGGAGAAGGGCAGAGCTATTAGGATTAAGTAACTTGCCCAAGGTCAAAGTAAGTGTCAAGTTTCTGAGGTCACATTTGAACTCAGATCCTCCTGACTCCAGGGCTGAACATCAGCTCTATTCACTGAGCCACTTAGCCACCCCCTAAAACTTGGAGTTCTTTAGCAAATACTTAAAATAATCCTTTCTATGTTTGTAAATGTTGCCTACTTCTTTCATTTTATTTCTGGTCTTCTTTTTGCTCTCCCTGAAGGACGATTACTTCAGTTGCCCATCATGCTTCCATAAATATAGGCTGAAAAAGCTTATTTTCTGTTTAGTGATATACTTTTTCTGGTGCTATTTTATGAAAGCCTGTCAATCATATACAATATTAAAGCTACAAGACTCCACTATTCCCCTCCTAATACAATGAAGACATTAGGACTGGGCTTGTCCAGAAGAAGTGGAGATTTGGTTCTCCTGAAACTAACTTGATGCAGTCAAAGCAAGCCAGATTATTCAGGTCTTCAAGTGACTGGGGAGGCTGATTTGAGGTGGTTTAGTTCTCCATTTAAGTTTGTACCATGGCCAACATTTCACTCTGTGCTCAGTAAACACTTCCGAGATGTGATTTCATGAATTTTTTAGCCCCAAAGGGTGGGCTCAATGTTAACCAACACAAGTATAACTGACAATGTTTCTGCAGAAATAAGATTCTAGCCAGTCAAATCAGGCTGTATTGTATGAACTTCCCACTTTCCATGTAGGCTATCCAGGATGCCCTGTTCCTACAAAATTGTTCATAGTGTTTTTTCCTTAAATTACTTTTTCAGTCAAAACATAGTAACTTCATTGATATCTCTGTTAACTTCATTTGAGAGTATTCTTCCTGAATCTTTTATTTAAAAGTTGGCTACTTAAATTTTATTTTTTCTGGTCTTTAATCAATAGTTAGAGCACTGGCCTTTGAGTTAGGAAGACAGACTCCAATGCTGCTTCAGATACATACTAGTTGTGTGACCCTGGGCAAGTCCCTTACCTTTTCTTAGTCTTAGTTTCCTCAACTGTAAAAATGGGGATAACAATAGTCCACATTTCACAAAAGAATGAGGAGCAAATGAATTAATGTGTGTAAAGGAATTTATTAGCCTTAAGGTACTGTATAATTTTCAGTTATTATTAGGAAAATCCAAATTCTAGCATTATTCTGTTATTTACTTTTGTTTACTGTAGTTTCAATCTTTTTTTCCTTTCAAAAAGAAACTACACTTCCAGGAAAGTTTGAGGACCAACATTACTCTTTGGTACCTCTTTTAGGTTGGAGAGAGAGAATAAGAACATATAGTTAATGCTAAACATTATTACTACAATATCTATTTTCCTACTAGTCTCTAGTGGTTCACTCTTTACTATAGTGAAAGATAAATGTTGATGATTTCAGTTCTTTCGTGATCACGAAATCCCTCTCACACTATCTACTCTTCTTTTCAAAAGGTGACAGATTGGCAAAAATGATTTAACCAATGTAGACAATCTAATTGTTTCTTAAAACACACGTGCAAGAGCTAAAGACCATTTAAATCACATTAGTGTTGTGGTAGTGTTGTAAGCTTATCTCTCTTACCACTGAGAAGTCAGGCTCATAAACACATCAAGACTCTCTGGTTCCTGGAAAAGCTTCAGAAGTTCTGGATCACAAGACAGGTGGGCAAGGATGCGTAATTCAATCTGTGAAAAGTCTGACAAACACAAGCCTACTTTTAATTCAGTCTTTTAACCAGTCCCTTCAGCTTTCTTCTCTACTCCTGTTTCCTCCATTACTGCAGCACTGACCCCTCACCCTTCTGGCGAAATTACTACAGTTTTAAATGACTACAATTACAGTACCAAATGACTATAATTTGTGTTTTTGAAAAAGATGTTTTCAGAGCCTTCTCTCTGTTAATTATTTCCTCTAGATGGCGGCGTAGCAGCAGCAACATATCACAGCTCTCACATAGCTACCCCAAAATACCCATAAAATAGGACTCTAAACCAATCCTAGAACCCCAAAATGCACACAAGGATACTTCCCACTAAAGTCAGCTTGGCTACGAGGAACCATATCAGCACTGCGAACCGAAACCAGCCTGGCCTGAAGCCACGGCTGTGCCCCGGGGGCGGCTGGGTGGGAGAAGCTTCTCAGGTGAGCAGAGATTAGCCCCAGCTGCGAGTGGGGATTGTGAAAGGGGGAGATCAGCAGTCCAGCAGAAAGGTCTCCAGAGCGGAAAAGTGAAAGGCAGAGGTTTTGCACCCGCCTCCGCTTTGT
>JAQQSV010018490.1:0-11389 GCA_028646515.1 Pseudochirops corinnae | reverse complement strand
GGATCAAAGGGCCTGGAATATGATATTCCAGAGATCAAGGGAGCTAGGATTAAAACCAAGAATCACCTACACAGAAAAATTGAGTATAATGTTTCAGGGGAAAATATGGTCATTCAATGAGGTGAAGGATTTTCAAGCATTCTTGCTGAAAAAACCAGAAGTGAATAGAAAATTTGACATTCAAATACAAGAATCATGAGAAGGTAAATATGGAAAAGAAATCATAAGGAACTTATTAAAGTTGAACTATTTACATGAGAACATAGAAAAATGAGACTTGTAACTTATGAAATTTTTCTCAGTATGAGGATAGGTGAAGGGAATATAAATGTATACATACGTATATCTATATAGGAGGGTATACATGCGTATGAATACATATGTGAGTGTGTGTATATATGCGTACATAGACAGAGGGCACAGGATCAATTGAATAGGAAGGGATAATATTTTAAAAGGTGAAATTGAGAGGTGGGAGAGGAATAGAATGAGAGGAGACAGGGAGAGAGAGAATCGGGTTAATCATCTCATATAGAAGAGGCAAGGGATAACTGTTACAATGGAGGGGAAGAACGGGAAGGAAAAAGAGTCAACCTTACTCTCATTGAATTTGGCTTAGGAAAGGAATGACATACACTCTAAATTGGGTATCTTGGCCTACAGGAGAGTAGGGGGGATAGGGATAAGAGGGGGGTTGATGGAGGAGAGGGCAAATTGGAAGGGAGGGTTGTTAGAAGCACACCCTTCTGTAAAGGGACAGGAAGAAAGTAGAGAATAGAACAAGTGGGGGGCGGGAAAGTAAGGAGGGTAATATAGTCAGTCTTTCACAATATGTCCATTGTGGAGATGTTCTTCATAACTACACATGTACAGCCTGTATCGAATTGCTTGTCTTTCCAGTGGGAATGGGTGACGAGGGAGGTAGAGAAAGAATCTAGAATTTAAAGTTCTAAAATCGAATGTTAAAAAATATATACGTGTGTGTGTATATAATTATTACTTACATGCAACTGGGAATTAAGATATACAGGCACTGGGGTAAGGAGATCCATCTTGCCCTACCAGAAACTCAGAGGGATGATAGGGGAGGATATAGGAAAGAGCAGATTGGGGAAGGGGGTAAACATGGGATCGCTGTTTTGGGGTGATGGGTAGGGGAAAGATGGGGAGAAAATTTGTAACTCAAAATCTCATGGAAATGAATGATGTAAACTAAAAATAAACAAAAGTTAATCTTTAAAAAATAAAAAATAAAATGATAAGTAGTACTTATCTAAAACCATCAGCAAGCATTATCTCTAATGGGGATAAGCTAGAAGCCTACCCAATAAGATCAGGAATGAAGCAAGGAAGCCCATTATAACCACTATTATTCAATATTATACTAGAAACACTGGCTATAGCAATAAGATGAGAAAAAGAAATTGGAGAAATTAGAACAGGCAATGAAGAAACAAAACTAAAATTCTTTGCAGATATGATGGTATACTTGGAGAATCTTAGAAAATAAACTAAAAAACCAGTTGAAACAATTAACAATTTTTGCAAAGCTGCAGAATTTAAAATAAATCTACATAAATCATCAGAATGTCTATATATTACCAACAAAGTCCAACAACAAGAGATAGAAAGAGAAATTCCATTTAAAATAAATGTAGGGGCAGCTATGTTGCAAGTGAATAGAGCACCAGCCCGGAAGTCAGGAGGACCTGAGTCGAAATCTGGCCTCAGACACTTGACACACTAGACTGTGTGACCTTAAGCAAGTCACTTAACCCCAAATGCCTTGCCTTCCCCTCTCAAAAAATAAAATAAACTGGGCAGCTAGGTGGTACAGTGAATAGAGCACCAGCCCTGGAGTCAGGAAGACCTGAGTAAAAATTTGGCCTCAGACACTTAACACAAAACTAGCCATGTGACCTTGGGCAAGTCAATTAACCCCAACTGCCCTACCTTCCCCCCTCCAAAAAGCAAAAGAAAATAAAAAATTAAAAAATAAAATAAAATAAATGTAGACAGTATAAAATGCTTGGGAGTCCACCTGCCAAGTCAAACCCAGGAACTATATGAATGCAGTTACAAAACATTTTTCACACAAATAAAGTCAGATCTGAACAACTGGAAAATATTAATTGCTCATGTTATAGGCCAAGCCAATATAATAAAAATAACAATTCTGCCTAAGTTAATTTACTTATTCAGTGCCATACCAATTAAGCTACCCAAAAAAATTTTATAGAGCTAGAAAAAATAATAACAATTTGGAAGAACAAAAAGTCAAGAACATCAAGGGAAGTATTAGGAGGGAAATATAAAGGAAGGTAGCCTAGCTGTACCAGATCTCAAACTATATTGTGAAGTGGTCATCATCAAAACAATCTAGTACTGACTAAGAAATAGAGTGGTGGATCAGTGGAATAGACTGAGTACACACTACACAATAGGCAATGACCATATTAATCTAGTGTTTGACAAACCCAAAGACCCACGCTTTTGGGACAAAAACTCATTATATATGACAAAAACTTCTGGGAAAATTTGGAAACAGCATGGCAGAAAGTAGGAGTAGGTATAGACCAACATCTTATACTGCATACCAAGATAAGGTCAAAATTGATATATGATTTAGATATAAAGGGTGATACCATAAGCAAATTCAGGAAGCATGGAACAATTTACTTGTCAAAACTATGGATATGGGAAGAATTTATGACCAAACAAGAGAGAGAGAGCATTACAAGATATAAAATGGATAATTTTGAGTACATTAAATTAAAAAAGGTTTATTCAAATAAAATTAACACAATTAAGATTAAAAGGATAGCAGAAATCGGGGGGGGGGGGGGCAAAATTTACAGCACCTTCTTTGATAAAGTTCTCATTTCTCAAACATACAGGATACTGAGTTAAATTTATAAAATACAAATCATATCCCAATTGATTAATTGTCAAAGGATATGAACAGGCAGCTGTCAGATGAAGAAATCAAAGCTATCTATAAGTCATATAAAAATACTCTAAATCACTATTGATTAGAGAAATGCAACTTAAAACAACTCTGAGATATCACTTTACAACTATCAGATTGGCTAATACGACAAAAAAGGAAAAAATGACAAATGTTGGAGGAAATGTGGAAAAACTTGGATACTAGTGTACTGCTGGTGGAACTGTGAATTTATCCAACCATTCTGGAGAGCAATTTTGAGCTATGCCCAAAGGGTTATAAAATTACATAATATCCTTTGACCCAGTAATATCACTACAAGGTCTGTATTCCAAAGAGATTTTTTAAAAAGGGAAAGGATCTATATGTACAAAAATATTCATTCTTTTTTTTTATTTATTTTTTATTATTTTTTTTTTTATTCTTTTTGTGGTGGCAAAGAATTGGAAATTGAGAGAATGTCCATCAACTGGGGAATGACTGAGCAAGTTTTGGTATGTGATTGTGATAGAATACTATTGTGCTATAAGAAATGATGAGCAGGATGATCTCAGAAAAAACCTGGAAAGACTTATATGAACTGATGTAAAGTGAGCGGAGCAGAACCAGGAGAATATTGTACACAGTAACAGCAATACTGTATTATGATCAACTGTGAATGACCTAGTTATTCTCAGAAATACAAAGATCCAAAACAAATTTAAAGGATTTATGATGAAAAATGTTATCTGCCTCCAGAGAAAAAACTGATGAAGTCTGAATGTAAATCAAAGCATACTATTTTTTACTTTCTTAATTTTTTGTGGGTTTTTTTTTTTTGGTCTGTGTTTTCTTTCATAACATGACTAATGTGGAAATATGCTTTGCATGACTGCACATATATAACCTATATAAAATTGCTTGCCTTCTCTGGGAGGGGGCAGGAAAAGGAAGGAGAGAATTTAGAACTCAAATTTTAGAAATGAATGTTAAAAATTGTTTTTACATGTAATTGGAGAAAAATAAAATATTTAAAAAGATAGTCTCCCCGCCAAAATTTTAAAACAGAAGACAGTCTCCCTTCCTTCACCAGAATCATTTGTTTGTCTTTTCAGAATATCATTCTTAAGAGAGTCCTATCCTTTTTATAGGCCAACATCCTCTGCCGAAGTTTAGTCCATGAGATTCTATCTAATCTTTCACCAAACCTCTTGAAATCTGCAATCTCAAAATCTAGTGTACATGGCAGACTATGTTCAGTTTCTCTCTTCTTTATCATAAATTCTGAGATGGAGCAGTCACTTCTCTACAAGGCCCTTATCAACTCCTTCCTGGAACAGGAAGGCAACCAATTCCTTCCTGATGATGGGAAACAGATCCTCAATAATACTTCCTCTTATTACTTTCTCCATTTTTTGAAATATAAACTCTCCATTAAGATAAGTCAATAACTTCTTAGCTCTGAAGAGAGAGAGCTCTAGCAAATGTCTGGAAAGCTAACATCCCATCACTACCATAACATGCCTTAAGATAATCTGAGTTACAGCCCTTACAATTTTAAATTAATATATTGGCCATATTTTCTGAACCAAAATTTGAAACATGGAGTTTAACAAAAAATTAAATTCAACAAACATTTAAGTGTCTACTCTGAAAAAAGCACTGTCCTAGGTACTAGGATATCCTTTGTGCAAAACTACATTAAACATACAATCTTTTCCTTGAAATTAAGAATGTCCCAGGAAATCTAGAACACACTGTTGACATAAAATGTTTTGGGGGTTTTTCAGACCTAAGTCTGAACAGGATGCTTTAACAAGCTATTTATGAACTCACCATGCCCCTCCCTTCTTGGTAGGCCCTCCCTTCTGCTCTGCCACTTTTTATCTAGAATCTTCTATGCCTGAAAACTTCCAAGTTAAGAATTTCTAGTTTCCTACTTGCTTATAACATCGGGAGTAATAAACCAATCAGACAAGCTTGAACAGGACCCCTTCTCCTTCCCCTCCCCAAAAAAATAGCTGGCCTGAACCCCAGGAGTCTAGGCAACATCTTGGTCATAGATTTTCTTCTCCTGTCATGGCCTGAAGACTATCATAGTGCCTGAGAGCTAGTGAGTACTAGCACTATCTCTGTATCTCATCTTTGATTATATCCCTTCTCCTCCCCAGTACAACTAGGGAAGTGTAGGTAAGTGAGGGGAGAGAGGAACATCAGGATACCTTAGTACCACCTTCACTTGTTGCCACAGTCTCCTCATCATTCCATTAGGTGCTTCCTTCTGGCCTTCTTTCAAACATTAGAAACAAAAGAAATTATGAAATTCTGTATTGACTAGCTTGTCTTTCTTTAGCAAAAATCTTTTTGTCTTAGCAACCATAAATATATATTGTATGTAGCTTGGGAAATCAAAACCATTGGTAAAGTAATACAAGAAAAAGATTAGTCTATTCTGCATGACTTCTCTTTAGCAACATTAGCTTCTTTCTAGTACTGCTGGCAACTATGCTCACCCAATGGGAATCATCCAAACCCTTTCGTAGGATGCCAGGGGGTCAATGTTAGGACAAAGTACACCATGTTTTCCAGCATCTATGCTAAAGTTAAAGACTGTAGATGCCAGGAAAATCTGAAAGACCCTATAGATGAAAAAATAAAGTATGTGTTAGGGAAAATAAACCTTCCAGTTAGTAAGTAATAATAAAAAGTGAATAGGGCTATTTACTAAAATAACTAACCAGGGAAAGTAAACATAATTTCATGACTCTCAATTATGAGGAGTAGAAAACTAAACACAATATTTATTTCTGAAAAGTTGTATAAAGGGTGATAGGAACAATATTGCAGGTGAGAAAAGTGCTCTGTAAACCTTAAAAGGTAAGGTTTCTCATAACTTTAATATTTATAGAAACTTTATCTCTATGATAGCAATTTTTAAAATTCATCATGTTTTCCCACTTAATCTTCGATAAAGGTTAGCTTTTAAAACTTTAGTGTTAACTTTTTCTTCTCTATATTTATCAAGTAATTACTATATTCCAATCCTTCAGGGATTGGTTGTTTCATTAATTTGGGTCTCCTTCCAGTTCCTTTTTCCATGACTGAGAATTAGATGATTGTATTCAAGAGTTTCTGTGGCCTAAAAAAATCATCACCTGGTGATGAACCTTTTTTGAATTTAGCTAGGTTAGTCCTCAGAAAGATACAATTCATTGTAGGCTTTTTCAGTTTGGTAGGCCTGTCAGAGTTCCCCTTCCACCAGTATAACCTTTGAGAATAGAGGTTACTTCCACCTCATGAGGGGAGGATTTCAGTGGAGGGTGAAAGAATTATTTGTCTTTCAAATCAAATCAAATCAAATCAAAAAAATGATTTGTCACTTAAAGGGGCTTCATTTTTTTTTTCTGACCTCTGGGGTGATTTTGTTGGTATGGGGAATTCCTAAGGAGGAACTTTTACCAAAGAAGATCATTATTTTAGTGATTGCTGGATCCACTAAAAGGATAAACAGCCTGCTGTAGCAGCAAACACCCTAGCACACCCCAGGATGGCTGCTAGCGCAAGTTCTTTGATCTGCTCTTCTAAAGGAAAGCAACTCAAAAAGGGTTAACAATCTTACTTTAATCAATCAAACATATATCACTTACTTCATTTAGGGGAAAAAGTCAGCACCCTGAACGTCAGAGATACACAAACAGAAATTACAAGAGAAAATAACACTATTCAGCAGACAGGGCTTCTAGCTGTATGACCATTACATCCATACCTAGTTAATCACCAGAGAGAAGCTTTTCAAAGGTTTTCAAAGCCAGGGGGCTCAATGGCTGCCCAGAGTCTCATATGGTCAAATCACACAACTCTTCCCAAAGTGAGCCCTAAAGCAAAATCTCACCTCAAAGGTATATATAGCTTTCTCCAGGGTCAGACAACATCACAACCTTCATGACCCACTTGACTACAAAGTAACAAAAGTTGTGCCTTCCTGAAAAACAAGCCTCCCACCACAGGCTACAGGTGAGCACATGCAGCCTATTAGGGGGCAGAGTATGTTTTCAAATCAGCAAAGGTCCTCAAATTCAAATTAGGCTAATTAAGGGGCAGGGAAGATCTTCAAATTTCTATTACTGTTACACCTGCTCAGCTATTCCAGTCAATGGGGAGGTATAGGACTGAAACCAGGTCTTCCTGACTCTGAAACTAGCTATCCATTATGCCATATTTCTTCTCAAAGAGAGCTGATAATTAAAATAATGAACAAGGGGAACTTCTATTTGAAGAAATATGTTGGAGGAGTTCATTATTTGAAAAGAATCCTTTACAAAATACTCTTTTCTTTTTTTTACCATATGAGTTATCACTCCAAATGTACACATTTTGTGATTCAAATTTCTGTATACTGGATTTTCTTAAAAAGAGACCACAATTAAACATTACTTAGCATAGTGGGATAGCTGGCAATTGTAAACTAAAAGAGCTACTAAAGATTTCTATCACATGAGCTAAGTAGTTTACGTAGAAAAGAGGTCTGCTGATCATTACATAGGACTGCTAATGAGATCCTAAAATACTTGATTCTAAAAGGCTGCTTATAAATTCTTGCCCGAGGTGGCACTGAGGATCATTGAAAGGAGTTTGTTTATTTTTTCTTTTTAAATCCAGTATGATCTTGATTTCATTCATTTTTATGGACTTAAGTACTTCTTCCATACTTTCATACATTAATACAATTTCCATATATATTATTACTATCATTATACAATTTTTGACAACACATCTGAGGGGTAATAGACTTTAGGCAAATCACGCAGTATTTTATAAAACACTACATTACAGAAACAATCCCACGATCACTGTTGAAAAGTTTCGTAGTATTGTAATTTGCTTAGGTACAAAACAGAAGAAAATAGAGAAGGGTGGAGTAATTTCAAACAAATTACAAAGATGAAAATATTTCATAATTTAAATGTTAATGGACTGATGTCCCAGTAGCAATTTACTACAAAGAATTCACAATTCTAAAGTGCTTTAAGATCTACATAGCCTCTCCTTTACAACAACTTTTCAGGAAGAGAATGCAAGTACTATCTCCTCAATTTACCGATGAGAAAATGGAGTTTCAGACAAGTGCCATAACATACAAGAAAGGTCACATTACGAGAAAATGTCTGAGGCATAACATTAGAGCAATCAGATCTTCCAATAGCCACTTCCTATTGAAAATACAAGTTGTTGTTGCTGTTGTTGTTGTTTTAAAGTAGGTACATAGGACTATCATCTAAGATTGCCACCATTTAGGGAAAAGATAAATGAAGTTCAATTTTAAAACTCATCAAACTTAAAACAATTCTAAACTATCTGAACAACATTTTCTTTGCAAGATGGAAAAAGTCATTTCTTAGTTTTCAAAAGTTGAGTGTTTTATAATTCTTATGGGTCTATTGATGTTAAATATTCAACCAACATTATCCAAAATGGTAATCATGGTAACAGAATTTCACTTTGTTTTAATTAAATTCTATTTCTAGGGAAAAAGAGAAGTAAATAGAACTCTAAAGATATCTAAAATAAAGTGAATAGAGAAAAAGAAACTTTCATTTCAGTTCATTTCTTTTTTTCTAAAAGATTTCTGATTATACAAAAAAAAAGGCTCACTTCCATTTCTAAGAGAAACACTCAATGAATGAGGGAAAATGGGGGGGGTGCACTGATAGTTTATGGAAAGGAGTATAGTCTAGTATGGCTAAAAGCTACCCAGTTAACTTAGGGTTTACTGGATAGATTTCTTTCTTAAAGACCAACCTTTAAACCCAATTCACTCTGGAACTCGTGGATTGGATCACAACAGGTTGCTGCCCAAGTACCACTTAATGGTTATTTTTTCGACCCTCCTGGCTCAGAGCGAACATAAATAGTAACTGTTTCCGTTTTGGCCAGAAACCTAGAGGGTCTTCCCCTCCCAGTTTGATGATGATGATGATGATGATGATGATAATGATGATGATGATGATGATGATGATTTAAGGGACCGTTTCTTGATTCACTTCTTAAAGAGGCCTATTCACTGAATGGGCATTGCCTTACTCAAAGTGAGAACCAGGAAAGACCTTGGTTTAAAAGGGCCTAGGTCTCCCACTGGATCCTGATTGATATCTGGCCACTGGACCCAGATGGTTCTGGAGTAGAAAGTGAGGCTGGTGACTTTGCATAGCCTCCCCTCACTCAAATAAAAGTCAATTACAAGTCATGTCATCATCTCCCTGGTGTTATGGTCCTCTTCAAGAACAAAGGACAAACCACAAAGGAAAATAAAGACTTCTGAACTTTGATTTCTCAAAAACAAAATTAAGCATGAAGAAAACTTATAGACCCATTGGTATAGTAGAATACCACATGGTATAGTAGGAAAAGTAATGGATTTGAAGTGAGAAGACCTAGATTCAGTTCCTAACTTTTCCACTTAGTTCTTGCGTGACTTTGAGCCTCAGTCTCCTCAAAATCAAAATGAGTAGGTTGGATTAGGGGATATCTAGGCCTCTTTATGAATCTAAATCCATTTTATATAGTTATTAAGTGATAACTGAATGATAGGGAAGGGGCAGGGTACAGAAGATGACATTGAAACAACTTATTTTTCTAATAGGAAGGACAAGTCTGTGCTGAATCAGTGCATAGGTAAGAAGTTATGGTATCTGGAAGTCATTACTGAATTACCTGGCACTCTCAATTAAAAAGGTCTATTAAACATAGACTTTTCCCAATACTACACAAAATAATAGGAAATAAAGTTCACTTCATGGGAACCCCATGTCAAAGTTCCATTAAAGAGAAGACTCATCTTTAAAAAACAACATAAGCTATTCAACCAGAATCTCATTGCTGTCTGCCTCTTTTTTATCCATTTTCTCTATTCATAGCCAGAACTCATTGAATAAAGGAAACTCCAAGATTGTCTTTTCCTACTGCTATGATTCTCCAAACTCAATCCAAGCAGGTACATCATGGTTTGCAATTCATTCTTCCATCAGTGACATTAGCCTCCTGGCTATTCCATGAACAAGATTCCATCTTGACTCTCCATCTTGACATCTCTGGGCTCCAGGCATTTTTTTCTGGATATTACCCAAACCAGGAATGCTCTCCCCTCTCATTTCCACCTCCCAACTTCCCTGGCTTCCTTCAAATGTCTTCTAAAATCTCATCTTCTATAAGAAGTCTTTCCTAACCCCTTTTAATTCAATGCCTTCCCTCCATTAATTATTTCTTTTTTGACCTGTATATACCTTGCTTGATGTCTCTGCCCACCCCCCATTAAATTGTGAACTTCTTTAGGGTAAGGATTTCCTTTTGTCTTAAGCCCAGATCTTAGTACAGTGCCTGGAACATAGGAGGCGCTAATAAATGTTTACTGATTAACCCTAACATTAGAGCTATACAGGCCCATCATGACGCAACTAAGCAAAAAAGATCTGGCAGAGACCACAGGACCAGACAATGAAGTCAAGACTAAGAAATGCAATTATGGCAAGAAGTAGATGGTACTAATAGATCTAGAGAGGTAAGATTCAGAGAAGGAGAAGTTAGGCAATCACCAAGAACAGCACCAGAAAACAGGGTTGAAGTTTGATCTGAGACTAAAGGTACTTTGTTCCCTACCTTGTTTTATATAGTCTTATATAAAAGGTCATGGTCTCATTAGCTATAGCTCACTGCTAAAAGGTCAGAAGCTTCTAGATGAATTATTTATAAGATTATAAATTTTTTTGTAATATTCTAAAGATATAACTCTGTGAAGTTACACAATTTTTATATATTTAATGCCAGGGATTTATACCAACTACATGGATATTAATTTATATGTTTTTATACATAATAGTTAATACAATAGAAATACTAAATAATTCATGATTTCTTATATAAGAAATATACCTTGACTGATATATTTTCATTAAATGGTAATCTTAATAGGTAAATATATGCTATTTCTGTACATATTTTTTTTATTTTTCCCACAATTTAAATTTTATTATAGTTTACATGATTGATTTCCACAAGATTTTGAGTTACATATTTTCTCCCCCGCTTTCCCCCACCCACCACCCCAAAACAGCCATCCCAGTGTGTCCCCCCTCCCCCAGTCTATTCTCTCCTATGTCACTTTTCGGTAGGGCAGGATGGATCTCCCAACCGCAGTGCCTGTGTATCTCAAGTTCCAGTTGGATGTAGTCAATAATAATAATAACAATTGCATATAGATAGATAGATAGATAGATAGATAGATAGATAGATAGATAGACAGATAGATAGATACACATTCATAACATTTGATTATGGAACTCCAGATTCCAGATTCTTTCTCCTCCTCTCTTGCCTCCCATCCCCACTGGAAGGACAAGCAATCAAATACAGGCTGAACATGTGAAATTACGCAGAACCTCTCCATAGTGAGCACACTGTGAGAGTCTG
>JAQQSV010018489.1:0-11389 GCA_028646515.1 Pseudochirops corinnae | reverse complement strand
AGAAGTGACATGTAATCAGACTCTCACAGAGTGCTCACTGTGGAGAGGTTCTGCATAATTTCACATATTCAGCCTGTATTTGATTGCTTGTTCTTCCAGTGGGGGTGGGTGACGAGGGAGGAAGAGAAAGAATCTAGAATCTAAAGTTCTATAATCAAATGTTAAAAATATATATCTATGCAATTATTATTATTATTATTATTATTATTATTATTATTAACTACATCCAGTTGGAACTTGAGTTACACAGGCACTGTGGTTGGAAGATCCATCCTGCCCTGCTGAAAAGTCAGAGGGGTCAGGGGGAAGCCATAGGAGAGAATAGATTGGGGGAGGGGGGATACACTGGGATGGCTTTTTTGGGTGGTGGGTAGGGGAAAGATGGGGAGAAAATATGTAACTCAAAATCTCATGGAAACGAATGATGCAAACTACAATAAAATTTAAAAAAAGAAAGAAAAAAAGAAATGTAAAATGCATCATTTTTTAAAAATTCTATTTTTTTAAATGACAATTATTTAAAAACCATTAAAGGATTAAAGAAAGTAGATTTTTAGGGGGGTGCTAAGTAATTTTTTTTCTAAAAGGAGTGGTAGACCAAATAAGTTTTTGGGAATTTGGTTTAGTTCATCAAGTGGAGCCCATAGTTCCTTCTCACTGAGGAAACTGCCTTTGGATTTTGGGTCATCTACAAAATCTGCTTCAAAAACATCTAGAGCATTAGGTTTTAATTGAGGTCTGTAAGCCATTCTGTGCTTTCCTTTAACTTCAGTGTCATTTTTAATATCTTAGAGCAACAATATCACCTGTTGCGTCATTCATCTTCTTTATTTTATTTTTTTTAATTTTTAAAAATTAATTTATTTTTAGTTTCTAACATTTACTTCCATAAGATTTTGAGTTTCAAATTTTTCCCTTCCTCTTCTTCCTCCTTCCCAAAGATGGCATGCAGTCTGATATAGGTTCTACTTATGTATTCATACTAAACATATTTTCACATTAGTCATGATCTAAAAAAAGAATTAGAACTAATGGAATGAACCACAAGAAAGAAGAAACAAAACAACAAAAGAAAAGGAGAGCAAATAGTATGCTTCCACCCACATTCAGACTCCAAAATTCTTTCTTTGAATGTGGATAGGATTTTCTGCCGTGTGTCTTTTGGAGTTGTCTTCAATCCTTGCATTACTGGGAAGAGCTAAGTCTATCAAAGTCAGTCATTATACAATGTGGTTGTTGCTGTGCAAAATCTTCTCCAGTTTCTGCTCATTTAATTTAGCATCAGTTCGTATCAGTCTTTTCAGGTTTTTCTGAAATCAGCTTGCTCATACTTTCTTAAAGCACAATACATCCATTACATCCATATACCACAACTTGAGCCATTCACCATTCACCAATTGATGGATATCCACTCAATCTCCAATTCTTTGCTGTCACAAAAAGAGCTGCTATAAATATTTTTATAAATGTGGGTCCTTTTCTCATTTTTATGTTCTCCTTGGGATATAGACTTAGAAGTGGCATTGCTAGGTCAAAGGGTATGCACATTTTTATAGCCCTTTGGGCATAATTCCAAATTGCTCTCCAGAATGGGTGGATCAATTCACAATTCCACCAACAATGCATTAGTGTTCCAATTTTCCCATATCTTTTCTAGCATTTATCATTTTCCTGTTTTGTCACATTAGCCAATCTGATAGGTGTGATAAGATACCTCAGAATTATTTTGATTTTCATTTCTGTAATTAATAGTGATTTAGAGCATTTTTTCATATAATTATAGATAGCTTTAATTTCTTCATCTGAAAAACCCCCATTCATGTCCTTTGACCATTTATCAATTGGGGAATGACTTGTATTCTTATAAATTTGACTCAGTTCTCTATATATTTTAGAAATTAGAGCTTTATCAGAGATACTGGGTGTAAAAATTCTTTGCCAGTTTTCTGCTTCCCTCCTAATCTTGGTTACATTGCCTTTGTGCAAAAACTTTTCTATTTTATGTAATCAGAATTATCTATTTTGCATTTCATAATGTTCTCTATCTCTTGATTGATCATAAATTCATCCCTTCTCCATAAATCTGACAGGTAAACTTACCCTTATCCAGTTTGCCTATAGTATCAGTTTTTATATCTAAACCGTGTACCCATTTTGACTTTATTTTGGTATACGATGTAAGATGTTGGCCTATGCCTAGTTTCATTCATTTTCTTTAAATCTGTACATTCAACTCTGGATTCAAAGTTCATCAATTTCTGAACGTGTTTTTTCCTATGTTCTACTACACCTATAGATCTGCTTTGCAAAATCAGTTTTCCCCAACTGTGACTTCATTGATACAAACAAACTGCCCTAGCATGAAGGCAAGAGGATCAATAGCTAACATAATATCATAAGTGAGTTTACCTGGCAATGTGCCAACTCTCTCTTGAAGAGCCTCAGTCATGCTCTGCCTTTATCTAATGCTGGACCTTTTCTTGAGAGCCAGTGGCCATCTTTCCCTGCTCCTCTCAAAGCCTCATCACATAATTGGAGCCAAGTAGCTGTGTGTTGGAGGTGACTTGAGCCTCAAGGGAGGCTGGTCCTTCATAACCTTTCTTCTACTGGTGCCCTTCACTGCCAAGACCAAGGCTGAAGGGAAGAGTGCTCAGTCTTGTCTAGGGCTACAGTAACTGCTCCTCCTTTCTCACGTCCCATATTCCATTATAGTCCTTGTAGCCACTGGCTTCTAAGAAGTTGAGTGGGAAGTGAGGGGGTAGGACAGGGCTGAAGGGTGGGAGTCTCTGAGCCACCGGCCATCTTTTGCTATAAATGTACTATTGAAAAGTTGGAAAGATTATCTAATACCTTCTATATTAAGGCTTCTCCTTCACTTCCTTTTCCTCCCTTTCCTTCTGCCTGTGTCCTACTGATTATCTGAGGCCCAATTCAAATGCTACCTCCTACATTTTCTTTTCCTTCCCCTCAAACCCTTTGGCACTGATAGTCTGTAGCACAACATATAGAATATCTTGTACTGTTTTCTAATTAGTGTGTGTGTTAGGCTTCTTCCCAGCTGTATTGTAAGCTCTGTTAAGTCAAGGTCTACATGTAGTACTTTCTGTATTCTCACATCATTATACATGATATTAAGAAATTGTTGTCATTGTTCAGTTGTATCTGCCTCTTTGTGACTCTATTTGGGGGTTTCTTGGCAGAGATACTGTAGTGGTTTGCCATTTCCTTCTCTAGCTCATCTTACAGATGAGGAAACTGAGGCAAACAGGGTTGGGTGACTTGACAAATGAGGAAGGTCACAGAACTAGTGTGACTGTAGCCAAATTTGAACTCAGGTCTTCTTGACTCCAGGATGGGAGCTCCACCTAGCTCCCCTAAGAAATTATAGATATTCAGTAAATACTTATTGGTTGGTTGATTCTCAAAAAAAGGTTGCAAAGATCATTGTTGGTTGATAAGATCTTTCTAGATGTTCAGGTAGCTAGTTGCTTATTAAATTAAAGATAAAAAGAGTCTCTGTATGGGAGTCAAGGTACCTGAGCCCCAGTCCTGTCAATATCCTTGACTCCCTAGGACATCTTGAGATCTTATCCTCTCTGGGTCTCTTATTTCCTTGCCAGAATCTTTCTAAAAAATGACAGTGTTTTCCCACTGCCATCAGGACAAAATAAAGCTTCTCAGCCTAGAGTTCAAGGTCTCCCACAGTCTAGCTCCATCCTTTTTTCACACCATATTCTCCCAACTCAGTATTCTATCTCCCAAACCTTTCTTTTTGTCCAAGTTTTCTCTTTTACTTGGAGTGCACTCCTTCCTTATCTTTGCCCCTCAGAATTCTTACCTTTCTTCAGTGTTTAACTTAGTGGCCACTTCCTCTATGAGACATTCCCAGATTCCCCCATTTTTTAATGCTTTCCTACCTCAAATTACAACTAGCTATGAATTTAATTCTCCCTGAAGATCCAGTTAGATTTACCCATTCCTAGGACGTAGCAGTGGGTTTGGATGAGTGGTCTGGGGCCAGGGACCCCCACTTTGAGGTCAAGATCAATGGAAGATTTTGTTGATACTTTCTACTGCATATGGTTGTTTGTGGGACATTTTAGTTCACATCAGAGGTGGCATACATTCCCCCACACACACACACTGAACTGAATGTGATGCTCTCACGATAGCAGAGACTGGAGATTTGAGTTCATTAGTTTGCACATGAGTTCCATGATGCTATCTGGGCACAGAACAGTACAGTTACTTAACCAAGGATGATGTAGCTACTTCTGCTCAATTGCTGGTTTTTTGGGTTTTTTTTTTTTGGTTTTTGTGCCACAGAGAATATCTGCTTCTGAAAGATAAGTCAATCAACAAAGATTATCAAGCACTGTGCTAAGGACTGGGTATTATACAAAGAAAGTAAAAAACAGTCCCTACCTATAAGGAGCTCACATTCTAATGGGGAGACAACATGAAAACTACTATGTGCATACAGATATATACAGCACAAATGGGAGATAATTCCAGAGAGAAGGTATAGACATTAAGGGAGATAGAGAAAGCCTCTTGCAGAAGACATTTGAGCTAAGTCTCTTAAAGGAAGCCAGAAGGCCAAGTTATGGACTCTTAAAAACAGCAGCTTCACGTATTGATTGGGTTGGGTGTCCTAACTCTTGAGGTTGTAAGCAGTGAAAGTGGAGCTGTTCTGACAGCAGATGTAGGTACATTTTTGGAACTTGAAAAAGAAGTTGGGACTGAAGATGCAATTGGGAACCAGCATAAAAGTAGTTAAAGTGGTGAGAATGAATGAGATTTCCCATTGGAGGGAGAGAGGTGAGAGAAAGAGAGACAGAGACAGAGACACAGAGAGATAGACAAGGAGAGAGAGAGATAGGAAGAGAAAAAATAAGAGGAGGAGGGAGAAGGAAAAGAGAGCAAGAATAGACCTTTTCATCTTTGAGGCTCAGTTTTCTCAACTGTAAAATGGATATAATAATACTGCCTACCTCAGAGAGTTGTGAATATCAAATGAGAAGATGTATATCAAGTATTGTACTTTATAATACTAAATAAATGTATTATTATTGATATTAATGATGGAGCCGGGATGAGATAACTGGTTTTTTTTTTTATTATGAACTCACTTGCTTTCCTAAGGAATTCTTCCTTCAGAAATATTCAGCTCTCATACAGTCCTTTTCTTCCAACCAATCATGAAATTGTAGAGAGCAATTGTGATTAATTTAGACAATGGATACTGATGAGGCAGGCCAGCTTTTGACTGGGACAGGCTTTGACCTCAGGAAACTTTTCCTTTCTGAGAAGTGACATCTAGTTATCAGTTTTTCCCTATTCTGGAAGAAAAATTTTTAGTGTGATCCTAGTATCATCTGTGTTTTAGTGACATGCTCAAATGCAAAGCTTTGAGATAGCTTTACAGTTTTAGGAATAGTTCTGCTATCAGAGAGGACCTTGAATTGCTCATCATACTGTTTAGTTATCTCCAGCTTATATTACTGTAACTGTCCCCTTCGGGGAATTTAGAGCAGTTACTGTACAATTGACTCCAAATGTTGTTTCTGGGATTTTGACCCATACTAGCTATAAATAAAACTTGCCCCTTAATTGGGAGCACTCCATGTCTTTTTCCTTTACTTTCAAACATGGGCCTCTTAGCTGAAAATGAAACCTAGAGCTGCTGTTTTATTCAGGTTAACAAAAAGTTAACTATTTAATATCCAAGAGTTATCTTGAAGATGTTAGCTTTTTCATCAGTTTAAAGGTGAGAACCTGCAACATTAAACTATGCTTATGATGCAGTTTTCAGCATTATTGATACTATCAGTATATGTTGACTTGTACTGTTCTCTAATGAGCTCAAGCAATAAGTTTTATCTGCTACAAAGTAAGTGCTTAAATAAATGTTGATTGACTAACAAACCTTTATGAAGTTCTTACTATGTGTGAGGCACTGTGCTAAGCCCTAGAAATACAAAGAAAGGCAAAAATGCCCTCAAGGAGCTTACATTCTAATAGGGGAACTAACAGTTTAATAACTAGGTACAAATAAGATATGTACTGAGGGGATGGAAAGCAGTCATAGAGGGAAAGGTATTAGCAGTTGAGTGACTGGGAAAAGCTTCCTGCAGTGGATGAGATTTGAGTTGAGTCTTAAAGGAATTCAGGAAAATTAAGAGATAGAGATGAGGAGTTAGAACAGTCCATATATAAGAATTGGCCCACACAAAATAGCAGACTGGAAATTGAGTATCCTGTTTAAGGAATAGCAAGTAGGCCACTGGATTATAGAATATGTAAAGAAGTAGGTATAAGAAGGGAAGAAAAGGGGAGAAGAAACTAAATTATGAAGAGTTTTAAATGCCATACAAAAGAATTTGTATTTATTCTTTAAGGTAATACCCACTGGAGCTCATTTCGGGGTGGGGGAAGGAAGGTGACGTAACCATATTTTTAAGACAAATTGTTTTCTAGCAATAACTCCCCCATCTTTTACTTGTGAAGTTGATTTTTGAAAACTAAGTATAAGATTTTACCTAAATCTCTGGTAAACTGCATCTTATTACACTTGACTTAGTATTCTAGTCTGTCAATATGCTCTTGGGGGTTTGGGTTTTTGGGGTTTTTTTGGAAGCTGTCAGGGTTAAGTGACTTGCCCAGGATCACACAGCTAGTAAGTGTCTGAGGTCTGATTCAAATTCAGATCGTCCTGACCCCAGGGCCAGTGCTCTATCTACCGTGCCACCTAGTTGCCCCCTGTCAATATGTTTTTATATCTTTTCACATCATTTCACTTCTAAATATATCATTCCTCTGTCAAGTAAGATATCACTTAGAATATAAAATAAAAAAGAGAAGGGACATCAGCCAGGTCAGCAAAACTAAGTAGCATATCAACCATGTTTAATAGTTTAATAGTATACAGGTTCTCACCTCTGTAGGGATATTGGAAGATGGAAATTATCTAATCCCTTTCCAAGAACCATACTTGGCTATTATAATTGTAGTGTTCAGCTTTTCATTGTTATTGTTCTTTCCTCTTTGTCATGATATGTTAATATCCCATTATGTTAATGTACCAAATTTTGTTTAGCTGTTTCTCAATCAGTGGTCATCTACTTTAAAAACTTTCTTTTTATTGATACCTTTTGTTTTTTATATCATTTCCAAATATATCCCCTTTCCCTTCCCCTTCCAAGAGAACCATCTATCACCACCACCACCACCACCACCATCATCATCATCACCATCATCACCATCATCATCATCACCACCACCACCACCACCACCATCATCATCATCATTATCATCATCATCACATTTATATAGGTTTACTACGTGCCAGGCTCTGTACTAAGCACTTTGTAATTATTGTCTCGTTTGATCCTCACACTCCTGAGAAATAGATACTATTATTATCCTAATTTTAAAGAAAAGGAAATAGAAGCAAACAGAAATTGCATGACTTGTCCATGGTCACACAGTTAGTAAGTGTCTGAGATCATATCTCAACCCAGGTCCCTCCACTCCAGGTTTAGTGCTCAATGCACTATGGTGCCATCTAGCTGGAGAAAAAAAAACAGTTTGATAAAACTAATCAATATGTGAACCAAGAGTGAAAGTGTATGCAATATTCTGTACCTCTACTTCCCTTTCCCCCTTATTTTACAAAGAACTCAGGAGGTACATTTTCTCATGTCTTTTTCAGGGACAATCATGATCATGACGACATCATGCTCTGTTTTTTTTTTCTTTTACATTGTTGTAGCCTTCACGTATAACATTTTCATGGTTTTTCTTACTTCATTTTACATCACTAGGTATATATATGTTTTCATACTTCTCTTTATCCTTTCTATTTATCACTAAACATAGTACAATAATGTTTAATTAAATTCATGTGCCACAGTTTCTTAACTATGCACTGTATTACAAAAATAGGGATACTAATGTACTGTTGGTGGAGTTGTGAATTGGTCATACCTTTCTGGAGAACAATTTGGAACTATGCTCAGGAAGCTATAAAACTGCATATCCTTTGACCTAACAGTATCTACTAGATCTATACCCCAAAGAGATTAAAAAAAAAAAAAGGTAAAGGACCCATATGTATAAAATATTTATAGCAACTCTTTTTAGTGTGGCAAAGAATTGGAAATTAAGGGAGTGCCCATCAATTTGGGAATGGTTGAACAAGTTATGATATATAAATGTGGTGGGACATTATTGTACTGTAAGAAGTGATAAAGAGAATGGTTTCAGAAAACCTGGGAAGACTTGTAGGAACTGATGCAAAGTGAAGTGAGCAGCACCAGGAGAACAATCTGGTAACAGTAGTAGTGTAACAGTAGACAACTGTGAAAGACTTTGTAACTCTGATAAATACAGCAATCCACCATAATTACAAAGGTGTCATGATGTAAAATGCTTCCACCTCCACATAGAGAACTGATGGTTCCAGAGTACAGATTGAAGCATACTTCTATTTCCTTTCTTAATTTCCCTTGCCCTTTTGTTTTATCATGGCTAATGCAAATATATATCTTGTTTAACTTCATATGTATAATGGGTATCATTTTTTTGCCTTATCAATGGGTGGCACAGGGGGTAGAGCGAGGAAGAGAACTTGAAACTAAAAAAAGGCTAAAAAGGAAAAAGAATTATGCCTTACTTTATGGGCATACACTTTGTTTCTAGTTCTTTGTTACTATCAAGACATTGTGGTATATGGTCTAAGTTAACTGGGATTACTTGTGACCTCTTCAGTGCTTCTTGAACTGTGAGTTGTGACCCACAGTCTAAGAAGATATTGATCTGAACCTAATTCCTCTCTATCTTACTTTCTACTTTTTCTAGCAGTTCTTGTCAATTAGACGTCATAGGATAATAGAGTTATTATTATCAGTTCAATTCCCTTAGTTTACAGATGAGCCATTGCTACTTTTTGCAGGTTCTTCTGGCAGAATCATTGCAACCACAAAGGTCCTTGCCTATCAGGATATTGGGATAAAAACACTGAGTGAAAAATCTAAGTATTACAGTTCATTGGTGTTCATTTTTACTTTTTTCTTAAGTAGTAGGAAATGGGATTCTTTAGCCTTTTCTTGGGGAATCAGCTGCAATTACTTTATCTCTGATGCAGAATTCATTTTGTTTGTTTGTTTGTTTTAAGGTTGAGAGGTTAGAGAGATTTGTAGAAAGTAACTAATCCATCATCTTGGTGACCCAATCATGGTCATTCAATTCATTTCCTGTTTGTTGTGACCACAGAAAGTGATGCTGTTAATATTTTGGTGTGTGTGAAATCTTTTTGTGTGTGTCTTTGACCTTCTTGGGTTATTCTTAACAGTGAGATCCCTAGGTCAAAATGTGTAGACGTATGACTCAGATTTTTTTTAGAAAAATTCCAAATTGCTTTTCAGAATGGTTGAACCAATTTACAACTCCACATGATTTGGAGCAGTCTTTCTATGGCTATTAAGAGTTTGCAGGGTGGAGCCAAGATGGTGGCATAGAAGCAGGTAAACTCTGCAGCTCCCACATAGCAACTTCACATACCCATAAAATATGACTCTAAACAAATTTTAGGTCTCCAGAACTCACAAAAGTACAGAAAAACACATCTCCTGCTGAAGGCAGCTCAGCAGGCAGGACAGGAAGGGCTCACCGCATAGTGCTGGGAGCCAAAACCAGCCCAGCCTGAAACCGTGGCTTGGCACCAGGGCGGCCAGGACAAGCCACAGCTGGAGCCTTCAGGAGAGTGGATCAGTGGCAGCTGTGGTGATTTCCAGACTTATCAAGCCATAAGAAATAAGGACTAAGTGAAAGGTTAGTGGAACTCGGCTAAATTTGGGGGGAGAGGGTCCGGCCGAACTGCCCCCAGGGCAAGGAAGCAGCAGAAGTGGCACAGCCACCTGCATGTGGCTGCTTCAGAGCTCGTGGCCTGTAGATTGTAGGGGGACCAAGAGATCATTCAGGGGCTAAGTGCTTTTGCCTTAACCAGCCTGGATCAGGATCATGGTCTTGGGTGGTGGTCTTGAGGTGCGTTTTCAGTAAGCCAAAGCTGGTGGGGCCTGCAGTGGCCTCCTAATAGTTCTGACAGCTGCAAAACCCCGAGCGATTTGGGACAGAGCTTTCCCCTCTGGAAGCAGAGTTCCACAGAGCTAAAGAGTCAATTAATTGACTGGCAACATGAGCAGGCAAAGGAAGCAAAGTAAGAACAGCAATCCAACTTTAGAATCCTTTTTTGGGGACAAAAAGAGGCAAAGCATGGAATGGGAGGAAGACAACACAGTCAGAACTCCAACACCAAAAGCTTCCAAGAAAAATGTAGACTGGTTACAAGCCATAGATCAGCTTAAGAAGGATTTTGCAAACCACATAAGAGAAGCGGAGGAAAAATTGGGAAGAGAAATGAGAATGATGCAAGCAAATCATGAAAAGAAAGTCAACAACCTGACTGAAGAAAATAACACCTTAAAAAAGATTACCTCAAATGGCAAAAGAGGCCCAAAAAGCCAATGAGGAGAAGAATGCCTTAAAAGTCAAATTTGCCAGATGGAAAAAGAATCTCAAAAGCTCACTGAGGAGAATAATTCCTTCAGAGTTAGAGTGGAGCAAATGGAAGCAAATGACTTTATGAGAAATCAAGATATTATTAAACAGATCCAAACAAATGAAAAAAATAAAAATAGAAGGCAGTGTGAAATATCTCCTTGAAAAAACCACTGACCTGGAAAATAGATCCAGGAGAGACAATTTAAAAATTATTGGACTTCCTGAAAGCCATGATCAAAAACAGAACTTAGAAAGCAGCCTTCAAGAAATTCTCAAGGAAAATTGCCCTGATATTTTAGAACCAGAGGGCAAAATAGAACTTGAAAGAATTTACCGATCACCTCTTTAAAAAAATTCCCCCCAAAAATTCCTAGGAATGTTATAGCCAGGTTCTAGAGTCCCTGGATCAAGGAGCAAATATTACAAACTGTCAAGAAGAAATAATTTGAATACTGTGGAAACACAATTAGGATAATCCAGGATCTAGCAGCTTCTATATTAAGGGATCAAAGGGCCTAGAATATTATATTCTAAAGATCAAGGGAGCTAGGATTAAAACCAAGAATCTCCTACCCAGCAAAATTCAGCATAATGTTCCAGGGGAAAATATGGTCATTCAATGAGGTGGAAGACTTTCAAACATTCTTGCTGAAAAAAACAGAACTGAAAAGAAAATTTGACACTCAAATACAAGAAGCATAAGAAGGCAAACATGGAAAAGAAATCATAAGGAACTTATCAAAGTTGAACTATTTACATGCCAACATGGAAAAACGATGATTGTAACTTATGAAACTTTTCTCAATATGAGGATAGGTGAAAAGAA
>JAQQSV010018488.1:0-11389 GCA_028646515.1 Pseudochirops corinnae | reverse complement strand
ACTTTTCCCCCTGAACTAGGTAAATAATATGTTTGATTAAAGTAAGATTGTTAACCCATTTTGAGTTGCTTTCCTTTAGAAAAGCAGATCTAAGAACCTATGCTAGTAGCCGCCCTAGGTATGCTAGGGTGCTTGCTGATACACCTCTCCAAGTAGAACCTATTAACAACAACAACAATATATCATTTATTTGGTACTTTAATGGTTGCAAAGTGCTTTACATATGTTATGTCACTTCATGCTTGTACTTTAACAACCTGAGGTAGGTGCAATTATTATCTGCATTTCATAGATAGAGAAACTGAGTCTGAGAGAATTTAATTAACTTGCCCATAGTTATGCAGATAGGAATTTTCTAAGCTAAGATTTAAACCCAGGTATTCCTATCTCCAAATTAAATGCTTTATCCATTGTACCACCCAGCTACCACCTATGAACCATCTTTGAATTTAGCTATACCCTACTCATCTACTGGTTTAAATATTTAGTAAAAATGCCAAGATTAATACACTTCCATTTCCTCCAGTAGAATGTCCATTTATTGGTCATTGAACAAGTCTCTCACATTTACAGTATAAATACCCAGGTCAATACTTGTGGATGACCTAAAAACTCTGTGATTCTTAGCACTGTCTACCATCTTTTCTGCTACTGTGCCAGAGGCACTACAGAAGCAGGAAGCTGCATAGTACTAAAGCAATTTTGTATTTTTCTCTGTTTCATGAGTTGGCATGGCCTAAAAATTCAACACTAATTGGCCATCCTACCAATTAGTACAAAACCTCTCTGCCCTTAGCTATTCTAGGCCTCAGAAAGCAGACAATCTGTCAATGGAACTATCTTTCTAGCATGATAGAATCTGCTAGAATTTGCTCTCCATGGACATAATCTGAGAACCCAGAACCATCTGTACACTATGATAAAGATCAAGGTAGGACTTGGAAGACACATACATATTTTTTTCTAAGGAGTTAGGAAGTAGTGAGCAAACTAGATGCTAGTATATAATTCTGGCTCCTATTTCCTATGTATGTTTAAAATCTTGGTAACAATATTTCCTCAGCTGCTTAATCTGTGAAAAATTTCTATTATTGACTAGAACCTGAGGCTACCACAAAAATGACTGTTCTTATTCAAACTTATTACCTATTATTCTGTGCCTTTTAGTTGTTTTTTTCTTGTTTATCTCAGTTTCCAGTAGTTTTTTGTAAGTAAAATTCCTTTAGACACAAAAGTATGTACTATGTGCAGAACACTGTTATTATGGGTGAGGTATAAAGTTCTGTTTTTGTTTTAACCAATGAGGAAACTGAGGCTTAAAAAGGTTAAGTACTTACCTATTATCATACAGTTAATACTTATCAGAGCCAACATTAAAACTCAGGTGTCTTGTCTTCTAGTCTAGTGCTTTGTCCATTAAATGGTTTCTCAATTTTGTAAGTTTTAATAGCATAATTTTTTTTTGTGTTTTATGTCCCCAAATTGAAGATTTCTGCCTAGATATTTAAAAAGTGGTGTTAGGTAAATAGCAGAGGGCCATAGAATAAGAGAATTGAAAAGGACAATAGAATTTTTTTTTCAATCTTTTTATAGATGAGAAACTTTAGGCCTGTAGGGGTTAGGTGGCTTGTTCATGATCACACATTAACTATAGCTAATAACTGAACAGAAGTTTTGGTACTCCTCCTCCAATGCTCTTTTTTTTTTTTTTTGAGCCTAGCTACTTAACCATATTCATATTTGAAAAAAAATATTATTCAGCTAAGAGTATTTAGAACTCTCACAAGCATATGTATTTTCGCACATTAATATTTTCCTAAGTATCTGCCTGCTGTCTCTCAACTAGATTGTTATTTTCATAAAGTGTGGCCTCATTGTTTATGGATTTTGTTACCTTCCTAATTTTGTCAAGTACATTGATACTGATGTTCCCTAGATACTGATGACAATAATGAATTCTTAGTTCTTTTTGAAAGTAATAAATACTCTAAGGGAACATTTTTCCAAATTCCCATTCCATAGCCTAGGTTACATTCTTAAGGATTCTTCACATATGAGAGCTCAAGGTCTTGATGGAGATTTTGTTTCCAGAAAATATAAACACTAAAATTTGTAGAGAGAAAGAGCCTAGTGAATTCATTAGGAAATAACTCTTGACTAATATGTATTCTCTAAGTTTTAACTGATTTTATATGGAAAGCTACCTAAGTGGAATTGAACATTTTGCCCTCACTTCCATGCCATTTTAGCTAAAAAGCACCTAGATATCTTCGAGTTAGGACTCCTAGGAAATCTTGTTTCCAAACAATGTCTAAAGATATTTAGGGGAATTGGGATTTGGGGCTAGCTTCATTTAATCCTTTAACTAAAATTCAAATCCAGTTTCTATAATGTAGGCAGTGGATGATGTACAAAACATCTAAAATAAATAACGTTTAATCCAATTGCTTACACTAATAATACTGGCAAGAGACAGTATTGCATACTAGAAAGTCAGCCTCATAGTCAGGAAAACCTAGTTCATTTTTGCTTCTGTCACTTACTGGTTGTGGGACTCTGAGTAAGTCACTTAACCTCTTGATGCCCCAGGTAACTACCTAAAACTTTAAGTTGTAAAGCAGATGCTGATCTGCTTTGGGAGAGAGAGTTTCCTCATTAGGCATTCTTTACACTAATAAAATCACAGGTTCAGTCCCCCAAAACCCTCACTATCACTAATATGATAACTATTGACATTATGATGTAGTAGAAATTTGGTAACAGAACAGGGTTCAAATGTTGGCCCTGCCACCTACTGCTTTTGTAATCTCAGGCAGGTCACTTCACTCTCTGGGCCTCAGATTTCTTATCTATAAAATGAGTAGATTATGCTAGTTTGCCTCAAAGTTTCCTTCTTGCTCTGTCAGTTATCCTGTGATCTTGTGACTAGGAGTTTTCTCCTTCCTCTGATACTTATTAACTCCCTATGTGACTGACCTCTCTGGACCTCAGTTTCCTAAGATGTAGAATGAAGACATTAGATCAGAAGGTCTCTAAGTCACTTCAAGCTCTAATAAATCTGTGATTTCTGGGTCATTCTCTCCAGAAATGAAAGATGAGTCAAGTTCAAAGTGCTCTCTCTCTCTCTCTCTCTCCCCCTCCATATATGTATGGATAGTGTATATAGATATTCATATATTATATATGTGTATATATTTATCTTGCTACCCAGTGTTGTATGTGCATCCCCTATTAAATCCCAATATGGCATGTTCTCTCCACCTCCCTAAAAACTGCATGCCACAAAAAACTACATTGACACCATCACCATCATCATCTTTATCATCACCACCAACATCATCACCACCACCACTGTCATTATCTTCATTTGCATTCTGGCAAACAGACTTTAAGAATTATATGACCATGAACCAGTAACTTTATCTTCCTTGGTTTCAGCTTCTTCCACTGTAAAATGGAAAAGATGATCCCAGTTTATGCATTATAAGAGTAGTTGTAAAGGAAAGAAAAACCATTTGTGAACATTGTTCAGTTGTTTTTGGTTGTATCCAATATTTATGACTTTATTAAGGATTTGTGTGACAAAAATACTGGAGTGGTTTGTTATTTACTTCTTCAGCTCATTTTATAGATAAGGAAACTAAGGCAAACAGGGTTATGTGACTTGCCCAGGGTCACACAGTCAGCAAATGTGTGAGGCTGGATTTGAACTCAGGTCTCCATGACTCCAGGCCCAGTGCTTCATCCACTGAGCTACCTAGCTACACGTGTAAACATTTGAGCACCATATAAATAGGAGATAGCATTATCATCTTACATTTACATTGTACCCTTCTCTTTTCTGGAAATGAGCTTTATTACTGTACTAATTTTTACTCCCTGACCTGATTATCTAGTCATTAATGCCACCATTGTGCTTTGCCACAGTATAGAAATACTGCTTTATGTCTTTAATACATTATGTATGAATTGCCTTTAACTGAAAAGAGAATCATTGGCACTGTGTCCACCAGACTTAAGACCAGGAAACGTATCCCTTACAGTTTTTTTTCTGTTTGTTTTTATGAGTGTCAGAGATGGAGTTTCAAAACCCATGTGATGGTCCTGTCAGGTTGGATTTTGCATTGTTGTTTTCCAAGATCAAATACACACAGGGAGTTGCCTAGTGGCTATTAATCTAAAGGTGGCTTGTGTGCCTTGTGCATTTCAGCAAATACCCAGAATCCTTTGCATTGGTAGACTGTGTCCCTGAATATAGTCACAGCAAATCTCAGACTGGAACAGACAAATGATTCTTGTTGGTGACTAAAATGTCATACTTGTAGTTGTCTTTTTAATTTTTTTCTTTCCCCTTCAACTGGTCCACTGAGCATAGAGCCTTTTTAGTGAGTAACATAATTTGACACAGTGACAGCACCAATCTTTGGCTAGTGTTAACTTTTAAAAAATACATATTCAGTCATTCCTGGTACACAATATTCAACTGCTTGTCTCCATGCCTTTTCCGAGGCTCTCCCTTATGCCTGGAATACATTCTTTTCTCACTTTCACTTCTTAGAATTCCTGGCTCCTTCCAAAATTCAATTTAAGTACTACCTCCAAAGTAAGTTTCTTCATCTTTTCAATGGATGGTTGGATGGATGGATGGATGAATGGATGGATGAGATAAGAATTTAATGAGTGCCTGCTCTGTGGGATGAATGGATGGGTGAGATAAGAATTTAATGAGTGCCTGCTCTGTGCCAGACCCTGTGCTAAACACTTGATAAGTATTATCCCATTTGATGCTCACAACTATTAAGAGTCAAGCACTCTTAGTTTCCCTAGTTTACAGTAGATGAAATTGAGGCAAAGAGACTTGTACAGTTACTAATACCATTCCATCCTAGAAATTACTTTGTATTTATTTTGTATATATTCTATTTGAGAGGCAACATAGTATAGTGGATAGAGAGCTGCCTTTAGTGTGAGAAAAATCTAGGTTTAAATCATGCTTCTGACACATCCTTGCTCTGACCTTGGGCAAGTCATTTAACCTCCTTTTCCTCTCAGATTCTATGACTTAGAAGATCTTTGTGTGTATCAATTGCAAAGATGCTGCCATTCTGCACTGGTAGAGGGTATGGAAATTCCCTCAATCACTGAAATAACAAATCTCATCTCTACCACTACACATTACATTTACTTGTTTTACCTACGGGTCTATTGTTTCTCTGAACAGCATATTAGCTTGAGAGACTGTTTTATGTTGTCTTAATTTTGTGTCTTCAATGCACAGCACAATGACTGAAACCTTATAGGTACTTCATAAATGAGTGCTGAGTGATGGAAATTTTTTTTGATAGATTGGCTATCAAGTCTGGATCTCAGAGCCGAACCATTTGGTGCCCATCTGCATTGCTCAGTAATATATTTTTCCAAGTTTCATTTCTTTTATAAGCTCTTCACTGTTTCACTTCTGTGGCCTTTAGGGCCTGGCACATTTTCTGCCCAGTGTTCATTTTTGTTACTAATGTTGATCTCCTTTGCCAATGAATTGCAGAAGTTCTCCTACGTTAAGTTGCTAGTGAAATCTTTCTGCTCCCCTGGGGGTATGTTCGAGGCTTGAAGTATGCTTTTATACCCTAGTATAGGTTACTGATCCATTCTTCTCCAGCAGCATCAAGCAGCTTTTTCCCTTTGCCACTGAAATTTGCAATATCATAAGAATTAAAAATTCTTTGGAAACTGAGACCTGGGAAACAGGAGCTGCAGCCCTAAGATAGTGACATTCATGTTACAAAGACACTAATGTTGGGATGTGCTCTTAATGACATTTTTTCAATTTGTTAGTCTGGGTCCATGGCTTCTCAGTGTATGATATGTTTAAAGGGGATGTTAAGCTCTGGACTTTTGAAGTTAAGTTACCATAACTTCTCCTTCAGTGATTTTTGATGGGGGGTGGGCAAGGGGGGATAGCTGCAGGGTGAATGCTGGAATAAATTGAGTCTTTTAAGCCATGGCAAAAAACAAAAACAGTGCCATTCCTCATATTTTGACCTCCATAAAAAATACCCCAAACCGAAAGGTCACAGAGATATATTTACAAAGGATATATGGTGTTTTGCTGGGCTTTTTTTGTTTCTTTGCTTGCTTTGTTTTTGGTGGGGAAAGGGGAAGAGAACTAACCTTTATTTATAGTGTTAGCAGGTTATCAACTAAAAATGGTGCTGATGGGCACAAGGATTGAGCATGTGATTGATGGGGTGGGGGAATGTGTATGCCTACATACTCACACATGTGTAGGGGAGAAAGGAAGTGATTCTTTTTGCTATTGAAAGGATTTGGACTAAAATAAGTATTTTAAATACATTTTCAGTTCTGTTTGAGCACATGGGTCAAACATCCATCAAACATGAGCTAAACATTCAATGTCATTTTTTAAACTCTGTCTTATTTTTTATTTTTGTTGCTTACCTGATAAGAGATTGGTTAAGAGAGTTGAAAAACTGAAGTTCATATTTTCCAAAGTGCCTTGCATATAGTAGGTTCATAGACTTAAGAGTTGGAAAGAATGATCTAGCCCAATTCCTTCATTTTATAGATGAGGAAATAGATGACCAAAGGAATGAAGTGACTTGCCCAAGGTGACATAAGTAGTAAGGATCCAAACCAGGGTTTAAACACAGACCTACTGAACAAAAAACAAAAAAACAAAAAAACTTTCCATAGAACCTTAAAATGTCTGTCGAATGTTTACTGACTAAATTAATACTTAATATTAAACATTTGCTATTTTAAAAACCCCTTGTATGTATACAAGGCACAGCTATACTGGGTCTGAATTATTTCAAATGTTATTGATTAAAATCAGGAAAAGATGTCAAAAAACAGATTTCCAATATCTGGATTCCCCTCTCCTCTGAAAGTTTTGATGTTTGGCATTTAGTATACTATGCTACCATTCCTGTAAAAATATTGATTTTTATATCAATTGCATCTATCAATGCATCTTCTCTTCCTCCTTAGCTCTTCTAGAAAGCAATCTCTTAAAATAAAACCTGAAAAAAGTAAAGGAAAATCATTCCTCAAAACTAACATATTGAAAAACTTTGACAGTGTATGAAGTGTTCTACACCCATAGTCCCTCACATCTGCAAAAAATTGAGGGAGAAATACATTCAAATATTTCTTCTTTGAGACCAAGCTTGATCATTATAATTTCTCAGCATCCAGTTTAGATTATTTCATTCTTAGTGTTCTTTTCATTTACAATGTCATAATCATTGTGTGTATTGTTTTCCTAGGGTAGCTAGGTGGTACAATGGATAGAGCACTGGGTTTGGAATCAGGAAGATTCACTTTATTGAGTTCAAATCAGGCCCCAGACACTTACTAGCTGTGTGACCTGGGACATGTCACTTAATCCTGTTTGCCTCAGTTTCTCACCTATAAAATGAGCTGGGGAAGGAAATGACAAACCACTTCAGTATCTTTCCCAAGAAAACTCCAAAATGGGGTCACAAAGAATTGTACACAACTGAACAACAGCAATAAATATTGTTTCCCTGGATCTGGTTACTTCAATTTGCATTAGTTCATACACCTCTTCCCAAACTTTTCTGTATTTATCCTACTCATTATTTCTTACTGTACAGTAATATTTCATTATGTTCATGTACCACAGCTTATTTAGCCATTCCCCAACTGATGCCCATTTTTAATAGTCAGATTTCCTGATACTATTCATCATTGAAACATAAGTAGTTGCCTACTTTTAAAAATAGCTAATGAAGCTAAAATCATTTCATGTCAAATTCTGAAGGCCCTCTAAAGTGTACGTGTCTGTGTATACCTGCACTTGAATGAGTGAAGGAATGACTACGTGCCCAGCCATAATATCCTTAAAGGATTAAAAAAAACCAAACCAAAAACACAACATAAACTTGCAATCAATGTCATTGTCACATCTACATCAAAATTTTAAGGTAACCAAACACATGTAGCTAAATTTGAGGTCACTCTAATACAGGGTGGAATAACTCACTGATGAAAAGCCTATGTCCTTCTCAGTATCATGAATACAGTGCTTGCAGGCATCATTCTACCTCTTCTCAAAGGAAGAGGGCAATTTGATTTGACAGAATGTTCAAAGTCAGTTATGAGCTCTGGTGACTGCTGTGTCTATCCTATTAAATGGGGCTATAAATGTCAAATGTGAACTCATGTAAAACTTTTGTAATGGACCTGGTTTTGTAACTCTTTATTTCTGACAGCGATCTCATGACCCCCAGTTCTTTTTGTGAAATTCATCTTTTTGATGTGATTATGACAAGCATGTGTAGTGTCCCCCTGAAATATGTTTATGTCAACCATAAACGTCACATTATGTTATAAAATATACAGTTGCTTTCATTTAAAGAACAGAGCCCTATGGAAGATTTTTGAGTAAAGTAATGACATAGTCAAATTTCTGTTTCAGGAATATCATTTTTACAACTGTATCAAAGATAGATTGGAGAGATACTAATAAAATATAAGCTCTTTCTGTACAGAATTGTTCCTTCTTTTGTTTGTTTTTATCTTTGCCACTGAGCTGAATACTTGGCATGTAATATATGTTTAGTAAATGCTTATCAATTGACTGATGAGCAGGGGAAAGAGTAAAGGTAGGAAAACTAATTGAGAGGCCATTCAAACAACCCATTCAAGAGATGAAAAGGGCCAGAACTAGGGTCATGTGGGTGCAGAGAAGGGGATAATTTGAGAGATGTTAAAGAGGTAGAATGGATAAAATTTAGCAACTGATCAGCTATAGGAGCTGAAGGAGTGGGAAAAGTTAAGAGGATTCCAAGGTTGTAAATTTGGACGACTGATAGGAAGATGATGCTTTCATCAGATATAGGACAATTTGGAGGAAGAGTTGGTTCAAGGCGAAAAAAAAAATGTGTTCTGTTTTAGAAATGTTAAATTTGAGTAGCTCACTTTCCATACTGTATTATCTGATTTTTTTATTCCTATTTTGGCATAGATCATCTAAATTTATTAGTTGACACACCATTATTTTATTTGAATAGCTTCCCTGAATATTAAACCCGAAAGTTGTCAGAGATCATCTAGTAGTTGTAGCAGCCAACTTAACCTAAGTATTTCCATTTTGAAAATTGTCTTCCAGTGGTCTTGATGTGAGAGGATGATTTCTCCCAATTTCTTTTACTAGTATCTAAATGCAGATGGACACTCTTTTGTGCTATAACTATATACTTTCCCATTTTTCTATGCCCAGGAAGATGTTACTCAACTGTAGAAGCTAACTTAGCTGAAGTGATCCTTAAATAACCTGTAAGTGCCTGTCTTTACCTCAGCAGCTATCTGTTTTCTCCTTCCCTTAGCAATCTCAAGATGTCCTATTTTGAATATTTAGGAAAATGAACCCTAATAGGCATCCTGACACTGACACTCTCACATGTGATGTTTCTGCTTCCTCTTTTGGTAGACATACCAACAAGGGAACAGATATGTATATGTGTGTATGTATGTTTGCATATCTGTATATATACAAACATGCATATATCATACACACATGCATGTATATATGCATATATCCTACATAACAGAAGAATATACACACATACATGCATATACGTCTATGTGCATATTTATACACATATAAACATGCCAAAGTAGAAACATGTGTGCACCCATGCGTGCACACACATATACACCAAAGGGGGAACATACATATATTATAATATCTATATGATTATATGTGTGTATACATACCCCAAAGGGAATTGTACATTTGTATACATTCATAAATGCTTGCATGCATGTATAATCCATGTATGCATGTATACAAAAAAGTAGTTTTATATGCTGTCTCCTAACCAACTGGTTGTCTAATAAAAACTTTAAGCAATTTGACTTGCCAACCAAAGAGTGATCTTCATTCTTCAACATAGCCTTTTTCTACTTTTAGAAGTGAAGATATCAAGGCCCAGAAGAGTGAAATTATCTCTCTAAGGTTACATAACTCAGCTATAAGCTAGAATAAAACGTAATATTTCCTCATATTGATCTCCCTTTCAGTCCGCTCTATTTTCCTAAAGCAACACAAATATTTAGGCAAAGTATTTTTATTTCTTAAGAACATTTTTATATTGAATTCTCAATATCACTTTTAAAAATTGAGAAACAGCTTAGACTATAGAGACCTTGAACCAAAATAAGCATTGAAATGGTCGTCCCTTTGTAGATTCTCCAAAGCAAAATCTATTTTCGTGGACTAAGGGAAGTGAAAACATAAAAGATCAGTAGACATCTAGAACCAGAGAACTTAATCTACAAACAATTATTGGTTTTTTTTCTTTTTTATGAAAAAAAGTTGTTTTTATATCTGAGAAATTTTGCTTTCTTTAAGGTTACTTGTATTATAGAAATTTTTGTTTGGATATGCTTGTTCACTGCTGCAGAAGTACAGGCAGTGTCTTTTCTAGTTAGAATGAAAAACCCTGTCAATATTGCTTTTTTTAGTTTGGGACAGTGCTATCTTCTGGAAGGGTTATAGTGACATTGGTGTTCAACTGTCAGGAAACTAAATGAAATCTGCTGCTATTCAGGCCCACACCCTGAGGTCATTTGGAAAGCTTTTCATTAGGCAACTAGATATTAGCAAGGAACAGGCTTGGTAGGCAAAGCATCATTTCAGCTAGAAAAGAGTGTGGCTATGTACAACCTCACCAAATCTATCTCTGAGGATAGACTCTGAGGAGTCTGAAATCTTTGCTCTTTTCAATCTGACCTCTGGATATCTCATAGGAGCAAAAATAGAAAAACTTGTCACTGACAGAAGGACATTAGGAAACAGGCTTTGGATTGCCTTTCCTCAGGATGTCTTACCTGGTTTTCAAATTTTGTATTAAATCCCATCGGTTGGTAGGTGAATAAAGACAGGTTAAGGGTAAGACTTTGTTATTCTGCCCTCTCTGTTCACCTTTGGCTTTCATGAGTTTGGATCTAAACTTGAGGAAGTTTTATCACTTGAAATTTCTTTTTATTAGGGATATCATAGGTCATCTTTATCCTAGTCCTATAGGTATAGCCTACCTACCTTTCTTAATGGATTCATGAAAAGCATTGTTAGGTAGAACAAGCTTACCCAAGGCAGTCAGTGCCAAGTTCGTTCGATATTAGTGTGCTACAAATTAGAGCACAAATATGCTATGAAATATGAGAACTGTGTTATAGCAGGATATAAAATGGGTATATATGTAATGCCAAGCAAAGGCAACTTCCAAGGTCCAGATTACCAGCATAGTAAACCCCATTTATTCAGCAAACATTCACAGAACAGACAAAGTCAAAATACAGTGTAACTTGTTCCTTTAGCAAGTAAGTTCTCAATTCAATC